>JUJX01000132.1:0-144155 GCA_000800745.1 Diaporthe longicolla | reverse complement strand
ACCTAGTATAATTAATTTAATAAAAGTTAGTACTAACTAGTACTAACTACTTTAATAACCTTATTTCTAATTAATTTAACTAATTTAAAAAGGTTAGTATAAGTATAGTACTAGTTTAAAATAAGTAACTTTTAGTAAGAAATATATATTTCGTACTAATTAGTACTAACTATACTATTAAAAATATAATCTATAGTAGACTATATTTTATATATATTAATACTAATTAGTACTAATTAATTTAAAAAAGATATAATCTATTTAAAATCTAGTTAACTAGAGTCCTCTATATCTTTCTTATAAGTTCTTATATTATACCTAGTTTTACTATAGTTACTATACTATTATTTAGTTAGTCTACTATAAACTAACTCTTTAACCTTACTACTTATTTTACTAGCTAGCCGCTTCCCCTTTTATTTCTCTTAAATAAGAGCTTAGGATTCTTTAATAATAAGTACTCCTCTAAGTTATACCTAAATTCTTTTAGCCCTTTAGCGTTTAATAAGTACTATATTAGCCTCCTTAAAAGTATAAACCTAATCTTTTAAAATAATTAGTTTATATATTATTACCTATATACTCTTTACTATCTAATTAATAACCTTTATAATTAGTATAAAGGAGCTCCCCTAATAGGTAGAGATCCTACCTTTAATAAAACTTAATTACTAAATAGTTTATTAAATATTTAATAGTATTTAAAACTTCTATTTCTAGGGAGAAATAGGGAGGGACTATATTAGAGTTTATAGGTAGATATTAAGCTTAGAAATTATAGAGTTAGGGTTCTAAAAAGTAATTCTAGCTCCTTTAAATATAGACTTAATATTTTCTATTATAAAAGTCTTATTATAGGCTACCTTAAATATAAGAAAGAACTTAAACTTAGTAATATAGTTAATAAAGGTTTAGATAAAGAGATTAATTTAGTTACTATATATATACTTTAAAGGTAAATATAATATAATATCTAATAGCTAAAGTAAATAAGATAAATATAGTAGTATACTAATAGTAATAATCTTATTATCCTTATAATATTAGTTAAACTTAGTTAATATATAACTTTTATAACTATCTATAATTAATATCTAGTAATTAGTATATCTTTTTAGTTTAATATACTTATTAAAGTACTAAATCTATTCTAAACTAGTTTTATTATCTATCTATCTATTAGAAGTAGGCTTAATAACTTAGTTATTTAGAAAACCTAACTCTATTACCTAGCTAATAAGGTAGTAAGTACCTTAAATAATTATAAATAATAGGATCTATAACCTACTTATATTAATATATTTAATAGTAGTTACCTATTCCTAGTTACTAAGCTAGACTAATTTAGCCTTTTTATATCTATTAATATATATAATAACTATTATTAGAGTAATTATATCTATTATAAAGCTAATCTTATTAAAGTTATAGAGGTTATTATTAATAATCTAATACTTAACTATTATATTATAAAGTAGCCTAAACTAGTTTCTAATAACTTCTAGATCTTTATAGAGGGCCTTTTAATAGTTATAGGGATAATTAAACTTAGTTTTAAAGCTAGGTTATTAATCTATAAAGTATTAAGCTTAATACTTACTTATAAGTTTAGTATTACACGATATTAGTAGGAGGTTAGCTATATTTTCTATATTAGAAAGTTATAAAGGAAATCTTTATATATCTTACTTAATAATATATTAAATAAGTATTTACTCTTTAATTTAATTAAGTTTATACCTATTAATATATAATTCTTTATAGGAGTATTATTAGTTTATCTTATAGTATAGTATAGTTTTAGGAACATTAAAGATAGTAGTAGCTTAAGTTATAAGTATAGGTTTTATATTTTTTTTTTTAGAATTTTAAATTACCTAGATAGCTAGAAAGATTTTATCTTCTTTTAATAAAGAATATATTAATAGTTATTAATTTCTAATATATTAAATATTTAAGTAGGTAGATTAGAGTAAGACTAACACGAAAAACTAGGATATAATTTATACTAAAATAGACCCCCTTTACTAAAAGGTAATTACTTTAAACTTAAATATAACTATACTAACCCCTTTAAATTAATAAAACTAATTAGAAATAAGGTTATTAAAGTAGTTAGCACTAGTTAGTACTAACTTTTATTAAATTAATTACACTAAGTAGGTGCTAGGGTTAATAGAAGTTAGTAGATATTATAAAAATCCGCTACTTACTAATATCCGCTACTAACTAATTAACCACGTTATTTATAAAATAATAATAGATATTAAATTTATAATTTCTATATTATTTAAGATATTACCTTTTATATTTACTATTTTATTTAATATTTTAACTATAGTTCTTTTAAAATTTTTATTTAAAATTATTATTAATTTTAAATTATTTAAATTAGGTTATAATATTTTTAGTTTCTTTAATTAAAGATTTTTAGTTAAAATGTTCTATAATAATTATATTATAAATTTAGTTTTATATCTAGGAGGGTAAACTACTAAAGTTTTAGATAAAGGTAGTGTAGAATTAATATAAGGAGATCGCATGATGTGCGGTAGGGCAAAGTAGCAGGGTTTCGAGTGCCCTGTACATTTTCGTATGCCTATTCTGCTCTACATGCAACTGAATTCGTCGCAGAAGAGTTGTTTCCTCTCGCAGGAAGTTTTCCCAAGACTCATCACAAGGCCTGCACGATTTCACGGTGCTTGATGATTTAGTGTGATAGTTTCTGTCATTACCTATGGCTAAGCTTTTTACAGCCCAAAAAGAGAATCTAGTACCCTTACCTTTTGATGGAGAGGGGAAAGAAGGATGAAATGAAAGCAGCGAAGAGAAAATTCCGTGTGCCTCACTGGAGATATGAATCTAAGAAGTTAGCATATTCGCCCAAAGACTTACCAGTGGCTTTTCCCCTGCTCTCGTGTTTTTGAGAACACGTTGAAAAACGGCGCGGTATGGAATCACGGCGGCTATCTCCTCGGTCTGAAGTGACTCACCCTACGTCCGAGATCGTCCGGCGAAACCGAGCGCTCATTACTTGGGCCGGCGGAAACAGCTGAGACCAAAGATTTCATGGAGTCATTGCTGTTACTGCGGTGCCTGGCGGTGACCGATCGACCCCGATGCATCGACGAAGGTGCGATGCTTGGACTCTTGCCATGGCTCGGAGCAGTCGTCCACATAGGAGCGAGCAAAGCGCTTCGCTGCGGGCTAACGGGCACGGGGTGTCGTAGGCTCTGGCCCCTCGAAGGTCTCTGAGGGCGAGGGCTACGATCCCTAGACCTCTCTGCCTGGGAGCGAGAGCTCCGGGGATTCGACCTCTCGAGCCGATGGTCCGGTCGACGTGGCGTCGTGCCTGATGGCCGCTGGGGGCGAGATGTTGCTGGCGGGTCCTGAACAAAGGGCTCGTCGTTGAGAGCGTAGCTTGGGAGCCCGGCAACTCCGCGGTTTGCCGACGCGTCAATGTACGAGTCCCTGCATGTGTTGCTGCGGGCCTGCCTACTCACACGGGGCGGCGCCAGAAACATGTCGCGACCAGTGTCGACGCACTGGTAACAAACTCGCTGGAGCTGGTGTCGAGACTCGCGACAGGGCTTCGAATTGCTCCAGAAGCAAAAGAAAAAGCTGGTCTTCTTGTTCTGACACCTCATACCTCGAGTGTGAGTATGCCCGCAACCACCGTAAAAAATTACTTCAGTGCACATGACGGTCAGTTTGACTTGCCTTGCTTTGTCTTGCCCAATATGTTGCTCAAATTGCGGTATATGGCGACTATGATAAGAACTGTACCAAGAAAACTGTCCATATATTTATACAGTGTCACGTATAGTCTGTTCTCTGTCGTCGACAACGTTTTGCGAGTCACACGAGACAAGGACCTTGTGAGAGACGACCCTTCTTCGTTGTTTGCCTGACAGCAAAGGTTGAGTAGGGGCCCTTTATTCGAGGTAGTTTATATTCCTATGTGCTCAATGAAACCAGGAAGGAGAATAATCCGCACGACGAACGGGACGTCGGCACAAGTTCCTCGTCGGAGAAAAGTATTGTCTTGAGAGCGGTACCGTTTTTTTGTCCTCCTCATCATCAACAAAGACGCTCAGCATTAGCCTGTAGTTCGCCTTCAACGTCAGATATTGAAAACCCCAAGGGTCGCCAGTTGCACCTGGAGAGCTTCTGAAATCTCGACAGTTTTCTTTGGTCTATCCGCTTGTAACAACGCCACGCCTCGCCACGCCATCACGGGTCACCAAAAGTCCTGACGACATACCCGAGACCACACAACATGTATCTCTCTCTTTGTATCGGTAAGAGACGGGGCAAGGACCACCGTGAGGCCAAGACCACCTCGAGGAGCCCAATATCCTGGACTCCCAGCCCGCACGGTCAGGTTGAGAGCTCGCGGCTTGTTTCTGGCGACAGTAGTGCGGCTCCTGACCTGAGCAAGCTCATCGAACGATCTGGCTCTACATCTGCTCGACTGCCGTATCTCAACCCCAACGGGGCAGTGGCTACTAGCAATTTGCTCGTTGGCCACACTGAGGACGGCATCAGTCTCCTGGCCAAGGAGCAAGCCGATGCAGAGCGTAGATCACGAGCGGGAAGGTCCTGGACCTTCGGTTCTCTATTCTTCTCTAACACGTCGCTCCTAGGTGTGAACTTCCAGGAGGGCATTCTCGGCCTTTACGGCCAGGGCAGCAGACAATCTATAGACCAGACACCAAGTGCCACGACCTGTCGTGGTCATTGGCAATGGCAACTTGTGTACTGTGAGTTCGAAGGCTGCAGTATCTACCACAAGCCCTCTGATCACCCTCCAAGCCGCCCACCTACTCCCGAGAAGGTCGAGAGTCCACCGGACAAGACAGCCGACGTCCCGTTGCCAACCAGTCAGAGGGTAAGTCTTACACCAAGCCTCGAAAAAGAGCTGACTGCAGAGGAGTCAGACGAGGAAAGTGAGGATTTCCCCTTCCAAGCCCACCTATGGGATGAGGGTGAGTATGAGCAATCGGTCTGTGAGGTTACGGCGGTCGCCACGCGGCCGGGAACGCCCCAGCTGGTCACCCTGAAAAGCAAGCACGGGGCGGGAAGCGTCGAGACTGTGGGAGCGGTTCGGGAGCTGAGGGTCGAAGAGGCTACCGATGAGCAAAGGTGGTCCACTCAGGCTCAAAATGGTTGTTCCGAGGCAGCTGCTGAGGCTACAAAGTCAACACGGCCGCAGTCCTTCCGTCTTTCTTTGGCGGGTCCGCCCTCCGGTCCGCCCTCTATGCCACTGCCTCCCAACCCTCCTCGACTTGTCTCTTCGCCCATGCGATTTAGTCAGTAGTATGCTTGGTGGCTAAGAGGTGTGTAGGTGAGTAATCATAGTAGATAAATTATGGATTTCATCTCAGTTTCCAGCGCTCCCTTCGTAATCTCTGATCGTTCATTCCCAAGTTAGTCTCTTTGTCATACTCGGGTCCGCCTGCTGTGTGTAACCTTAGCCGTATGAGGCCTGGATCGTTGGCAGAGACTTTCTCCCTGCCCAGAACGCACCAGTTATGGGGAAACTCCTTAATTGACTCACCGCCGGCAGACACAATACGTCCAAGCCACACCCACAGCATGTGAGTCGAGGTCGGATATCTTTGCATGCGCTCACGGATGTCGTGATGATGCGTGACATTCATGATATTCATGATATTAAGTAGAGAATTGAGTGGTACGTGATTAGAATGACTTGTCCCTGCACCGGTGGCATCCTAAATACTGTCTCTTACATTGCAACCTAGCAACCCCGTGGTGTGTCTTGCTGAAGCGAAGAGGTCCGCCTAAATCTGCGTTGCTACTTTGCCGGGCCGGGAACCTCGAAAATTCCATTTGTCCTACGCCGATTGTGAGAACCACAAAGGCCAAGCATCTGCTTAAATCTTTACAAAGACGCCCATTTCTTGAGTACCTTCCCGGCGTCCGAGGTTGAGATCATGTCCATCTTTCAATGCCTATTTAGCAAAGTGAAGATCGTAACCGAGCCACTTCCGCCTTAGGACCTGGTCGACACTGAGACCAGGGTAGCCGTACGTGAGAGGTAGGAAGAAGTACCAGCCGAACGCTGCCAGGGCCAGAATGACGATGCACGCAATCCATGCGCTGAGCATGCTCTGGCCAGCGAATCGCTCACGAGCCGAGATGTGCCTCCTTGGTCCAGTCTTCTTGCCATTCTTGCCAGATTCGGCGACCTCCTCGGTAGTGTCCGCGTTAAAGACGAACTCAAGCAAGGCGCCCGTCACCAGCGTAGAAGCTAAGTGTGCCGGAAGATAATGATGCAGGAACAATTGACGACCCATCACGTAGAAGGGGAAGTAGTGGGTTGCCCACGCCAAAAAGAAGAAACCAGTCGAGTTGTAGAGACGAGATCGGGTTCCTGTGACAGGTCAGCCAAGTATGTCAATACGCTCCTGTGGGGCTGTAACTCACTATGATCCAGGGCGTCAACGCCACGCCTGAGAGAGAATTGGTCCGCAGCAACGATGCCCGCGTAGACTGCGAGCAAGCTGCTTGCAATCCACCAGCCCACAGGGTTGCCTAGGAAGTAGATTTGCTGACGAGTGTCGCTCTGGGTCCAGAAACTAACACCACGCAGCAGGAATGGCCATTGGTAGGGCTGCGAGGCATACGGATGGCTGCTGGTCAACTGGTTGTTGTGCCAGAACATTGATCGCTGTAGCTCGAACCACTTTCTCAAAAATGGCAACGTCTTCACCTTGCGCTCAGGCTTCTCCCTCCGCTTGTCATCGAGAGGTAGGGATGGGATGTCCTCAACCAGCCAGACATTGGAACTTGGCGCGATCTGCTTGTTTCCGTTGATCTCCTGCTGCTTGTGACCCCATTCCGGTAGGGGTGTCGTGTGAGTCCACATGGCGACTTTGCTGGGGTTGTGGATGAACTTGAAGTGGCTCGAAATGCTCTTGAACTCCTGGTTCTTCTTCCCACCTTCGACGCGGATCTCGAACAGGGTATCCTGTGACCTATCGCCGTACGCATCCGTCAGGGAGACAGTTGTGAACTCCTGGTTGGTAGGGAAGTATGGCGATGCAACGTCGTGCGACAGGAGGATAGTGTCGGTGACAATGTGGCGGAGTCGCACAAGATCGTGGTTCTTAACTGCACGGCCCAACTTCTGGTCGTCTTCCAATGGGAGAATCTGCCAGTAGTTGTTTGTGTCATTATAAGGATACCCGGTAACTTGCTGACCCTGGCTGGAAACCCTGCCGTCGTCGTACCGCAGAGGGTAGTGGTCCTCATGACTGTGAAGGTACGTCTTGGTCTCCTTGTGCTTGATGGTAATCGAGTCGTAGTAGTTGACGGTGACCGCGTTTGACAACATGACGTTGTCGCTCAGTGTCTCCTGGAACTCGGGAGTCATGAAGTCGTCGCCTGGCCCAGAACGGTTCAGGACGGCGAAGTGAACTTGGAACCAGAAGAGGTAGAAAATGAAGGGCATGACAATCAGGCCAAACGCTCGTGCCGCGAAGTGTTTTGCAAAGTCAGGCATGCTCAGGGCTCCACCGGGGCGCTTCACATCCAACAAATCCCACAGATCAATGGCCACAGCGGAGCCAATGGTGACGAATGCGAAGAGCCCAACGTATTTCGTTGAAATGTCGCACGACAGGGCGAATCCTGTGAGAATGAGCCACTTCCACCACTTCCGGGAGAATGCCTCATGTCGAAGCTTGTAGAACTTGATGTATGCCAACAGGCTGCAGGCCATTGCCAGGACAAGTGTAGCGTCCAGCAGGATCAAGCGCGTCTGGCCGATGTGGGCATTGTCAAGCAGGACAAGACCAGCGGCCACCACGCAGGCAGGCAGGCTGTAGCCCGACTCCCACATGATCATGTAGGTGACGGAGACTGTCAGCGCACCGAGTATAGCCGGCAACGAACGGAAGGCCACGAATGGCACTTTGTTCGCAACGTAGGAGTCGCCGATGTTCTCGAAGTGGAAGTGCCCATCGTAACCGACCAACCATCCCATAAATGCGAAGAGAAGCTTTCCGAAAGGCGGGTGCACATCGAAGAAGTAAGTTCGCTCAAGGTAATAGGAGGCGAACTGCAGTCAGAACCCCGTCAGCAAGAGTACTCCGTACAAGCGCAAGGAGAGGTTGGGCTGAGATGATTATACCTTTCCGAAGTGGACTTCATCAAAGACGACCTCACTGGGATGGCTGATACCCCAGAACCTTGTCACGAAGGCGAGAGCGGTGATGATTGCAAGGGCAATCTTGTATTGCAGGTCAGAGTTGTTTGTAGGGGCGTTGGCCTTGAGAAGCTTGTCGATTTCGACCTCGTCGCTTGTCGAGGCTGCCCCGTTCTTCTTGGAGCTGGCCACATTTCTCTGGCGCAAGCCCTCCTTAGGGGCCGAGCTCGAGACCATGATGGGCCTGTGGGTTTGGCGGGTCTGGAGGACAAACAAACTGTCAGTTCTTGGACTTGAGGGTCCCCGTGTACAGAAACTCTGAGCAAGAAGGTTGAGGTTCGCAAGGGAAGCTCAGCAACAGCTGGCAGGATCTGGAAGGTGGCCAGACTGCAGTCCCGCAGGCCAACCAATGGCTCGTCAAGGGGGCCGACTAACAGCAGGCAGACAGACAGCAAGGGATATACGAGGGAGGCTTACAAGTGACTAGGCTGACCAGGTCGAAAGGGAAGGCAGGTAGGTGGTGCCACTAATGAGCGTGTAGAAGTGAAGTCCTCAAGGAACCATGAGAGTAACGAGGAAGTTAAAGATGTTTATAAACAGCCAGCCCTGGAGAGAAGTTCATCTGACGAGAAATGCTCGAAGGCGTCCCAAGTCAATTGAGTGCAGCGCAACCTTGTTAATTTTAGGAGAAGACGACAGCTTGGCATCAATCTGGCCCGTCGTCAGCTCCCTCTAGCGCCTGAAACAAGAGCTGGGCCCAAGCTCCACACGATTAGATAAGGGGAAGAAGGGAGCTAGCTACATTACTCTGTGCTGCGCCCAGTGATGCACACGCAAGTATAATTGGAGGTTCATTTCAAGGTCTGTCTGTATTTATTCAAATGCCCGCATGGCTGTATGGACTGTCTTCAACTCCGAAGCAATACCTAGGAGCTCAAAATTGCAGCGTCAAAGTAAACCCCCCCCCTTTTTTTTGATTCGAATTTATTGTCAGTTTTGACGCAGGTTGTTGGCCGCAGAGTGTCTATTCTCACCGGGGGTAGGAGGGCGCCAACCCGCACCGACCAAGCTTGGTGCAACTGGGGCTATCAGTTTGGGCCTCC
Source organism: Diaporthe longicolla (assembly GCA_000800745.1). Taxonomy (NCBI): domain Eukaryota; kingdom Fungi; phylum Ascomycota; class Sordariomycetes; order Diaporthales; family Diaporthaceae; genus Diaporthe; species Diaporthe longicolla. The sequence continues at coordinate 134,879 of JUJX01000132.1, read as the reverse complement.
TGTCCGAAGACGGAGATGCGTGCGCTCCCAATGACAAAACACCGCATGACCCGGCATCAATCAAAGACATTTTGACTCAAACCCCTCTCCTCAAATGCTTCCAGTGCGCAGACTCACCAGAATTTCACTCTCATCCCCCCTCGTGAGATCGTTGACAGTAGCTCCCCGAGCCGCCCCATTCTTCAGCCACTCAACCCGCCGAGTCTCAACCATGGACATCGTCTACACCAAGGATGCCCCCCAGCGTGAGTAGATCCGCCTCATCCCACTCTCAATTGACGCTCACTGACTCTTGAAATAGCTGTTGGGCCTTACGTGCGTTGACTACTTCAAAGGAGGGGAAGAGTTGTCACACTAACACCACCTGCCTATTCTAGTCACAGGCAATCAAGACCCCGACGGCTATCTACTGCTCGGGCCAGATTCACTTTGATGTCGACGGCAACCTGCTTGGGGGCACCATCCAGGAGAAGACCGCTACTTGCATCCGCAACCTCAAGGCTGTTCTCGTGGCCGCTGGCTCTGACATCAACAAGGTTGTCAAGGTCAACATCTTCCTCGCCGACATGAACGACTTTGCTGTGCGTGGGACCCTAAACATTCCCTCGGCGGTGACTTGGCCACCAAACTGATCTTATATTTCTTCTTAGGCCATGAACGAGGAGTACGCCAAGTGGTTCACCCACAAGCCTGCTCGCAGCTGCGTCGCTGTCAAGACCCTTCCCAAGGGTGCAGACGTCGAGCTTGAGGCCATTGCACTGCCTTGAAGGGGTTGTTCCGGAGAACTACCACTTTGAGGATATGCAGGCCGAGATATGCCCCATGTAGCATAGATAAGTTGAAGACAAATAATCTGAACCTTGCAGGCTTGATTCGTATGGACCAATCCTGTCCGTCTTGCGTGGCTCACAAAGCCGTGTGTATGTCTTTCGCCCACCATATTTTGATAGCTGCAAAACCATTACAGGTTCACCCCCCCCGGGGGTTTGAGCCGACAGTCTCGATACAACAGGATCTTGTGACTTGCGCAGGCCCGACTGCCAGCAGTAAACAGCCATCATGGACCAGTCGTGGCCAGGATTCGCAGAACGCATTGAAGATTTGAAAACAAAGGCTACTTCACATCAAGACCTGCGAAATGATTACCCCCAAGCGGCAAAGAAGAAATTCAGTCCTCGTGCTTGACTTCAGTCGAGCCTCGCCCTGATTGTGATCCAGAGCCACCATCCTGCCCACGAAGCAGCCCACGTGGTCGCTATGGCCAGTAAGCCCAGAACCACGAGGACGGTCCCGCGGATCTGAAAGGCGTCGTCGGCCTCCATCTTCATGAGCTTCCGCTGCTTGCTGTGATAATACCATCTCGTCCCCTCGTTGCTCCCTGCCGCGGCCTTTGGATCTGCCGCGTTGACCTCGACGTACTTGTACGGCGCCTGGCGGTACGCGATGCGGTGGAGCCACCGGGGCAGCTGGCTGGGCTCCTCGGAGTGGCTGTGAGAGCGCATGATTGAGTAGCGGAAATCAACCCAGGCCAACGAGACTAGGAAGGAGACGAAGATGACGGGAGTCATAACCAGCTTTGACCATTATCAGCTCTTCTGCGGACCCGCTGAGTCGGGAATACTGTGCTCACCTGGTAGATGGTGGTCCACTTCGCGGATGGACCACCTTCCCCGGGGCTTGGGCCAGCCTGAGCGCGAGATGACGACATTGCCGAAACCCAGTCGTGCCTTGTTGAGACCGGGAATGAACTTGACGATGGTGAATGTGACAGGAGAATACTGAGATCTTATGGCAATTGGCAAGAGGGTGCCCCGGCCCTTGTGTGCTTCAGGCTTTGCAGAGGTGCAGCTGGATTTCAGCCCGTCACATCGACGGGCGCTGACGACACAGCACCGCCACTGGGTTGTACCGACGTTGAAGCGCCCAGCTGCCAGCGCATCGGTCTCGCATTCGTAACAGTTTCCGGTATGTGTGTGTTTGTCGGGGGAAAATCAGTAAACAACAGATGCAATCAGTTCCGATGGTCGAGATGGTTGCCGAACCTGCCGGCGAGCTGAAGGTTGTCGGCCGCAAAGCCCGAGACCACCAAGGCGACTAGTCCATGATGGATGAGAGACCAGATGCCTGCACAGATGCCAAGTCGTCTCCCTTGACTCTAGCCACATTGCAAATCCCACGCAATATTGTTCCTGATATTGGAACAGATAACTCTAGGCCATTCATACAGGGCGTGAGATGGCACTCTGAGTGATAGACTATTGCCTTATGGTCTGTCTGCCGTATTCGCCTGTTTTACAAGCCCTCTCCTACAACCTTGGCAGGCAGAAGAAGTACGGCGGCCACCCTCAAAACGGCAACTTGAGGAAGGAAGGACACAAGATTGCATGAGAAGGGAAAAATCCAATGATGCTTTGTAGGCTGCGTGCACACAAGCAGACAAGCAGAACAAGTCGGTCTCAAAGAGATTAACAGGGCTGTGTAAGTCATATATGGGTCAGCAAATACACGATCTCATATTAAAAGGGCGGGCCCAATCCATTCTTTCATGCGATCCATTAGGGCAATAGGAGGACAAAAATCCCGGGTCTTTAGCCTTCCAGCCCAAAGATGTATGTATCCACGGGCCAGAAGGAGTCCCCTGAAAATCATATCAGACCCTGAGTCTGGTTTATGCTCCGTACGCGTCTGCTGGGTGTGTCTGCCATCTTTGCGATGAGCACACGACTCCTGCAGTGGTAGAGCTGATGGCATTTTGGGATCAGGCATGCAGTCAGTGGGCTGCCCAAATGGCATTCTGGAAGGGGAAATGAAAGTTGCAAGGATAGCCCCTCACTGCATTCCTGGTTGCTGTGGAAAGGCGCCAGTTGTGCAGCAGTCGCGTCTCCCGTATGTACCATCAGCCTTAAAACACGTCAATCATCAGGGTCTCGTCCATGGGCCTCAACCAGGACAGTCAATAAACATCTTCCATGCCGCTCGTCAGCTTTACACTCACCCAACCCTACATTACAGCCTTTGCCATTCAGTACTACAGGGGCGCCAGTGACAAACGCTGCTGTTTAATGTGTTCGGACACCAAGATTGCTCTTCGAGATTTCCAATCCGACGAATATTAATTTCTTTGATTCAGCCCTGCATGTCGCCGCCCGCCACTGTCAGCTGTCCCGTGCCCCGTATACCCGTTGCGCCCTTCTTTGACTGCAGTTCTTTCTGAAAGCATCTTTGGGAGCATCCACGTCTCTTTCACGTCGTCCTTGATCTGGCTCTGGTGTACCTGAGCACAGGGCCGTTTTCTGCATCACTACTAGCCGCCAGGACCCTTACTCGGCATAGCGGCAGGGGAAACCCTCGACCGTGCATCGTGTTAGACTCCAGCAAAGGGAAACCTTGAGAGTCGCACAATACGACGACGCACACCCGCACATCTGAGCGGCTGCGGTGGGCTCCTCTCGCTTCTGATCATAGCCCGGGCATCTTCTGCCAGACAGAAATGCCCCATTTCCTCTTCAACACATCGAGGGGGCCCCATTCCTCGAGGAATCCTGTCTTTGCGATCCACCGGGACAACAAGGGTACGTCAGTGCTTCTCTGAAACATCCACACCTAAATGCAGCCACGCAGGCCAAAGCGACCGAGGCTCCACCGTCTGTCATTTGGCTCGGCACATTGCCCCTGATTTGTTTACTGCACGCCTGTTTCCGTCTTTCAAACACTACACTTTCAGGGACCAGGGCCGGCCACGACAAGAGTCGTGTTGGAAAACCTTGCCCAGAATGCGGAAGCTCATGTTCTCCCCCAAAGCCAAAGCGAGCAAGCTGACACGCCGCGACAAAGACGCTTCTAGCCGACCCGGGACATCGGATTCAAGCATTTCCAGGCTGTCCATCGACGAGCCGCCCAAGTCGCCCAGACCAAGCTTCAGCTCTACATCCAACATCACCACCGACTCCAAGGGTGCCGCCACCATCGACAGCCTGGCAACCCAGGAGTTGAGGCCCCCACCCAGCTCCCCTTCACAACGCCGTCCCTCCTCAGCACTGGCTGCCCCTGAAGGTTCCAACGGCACACCCCGGAGGATGGCATCGATCCGTCACGTTACCAGCTTCGAGGACGGCCCTACACCACCAGCCGACTCCTCCCTCGAGGCCTCGCCTTCGCTTTCCAACGGCCGCTCAAACTCTGTGCTCTCGAGCTCCCCCAACAGTAACGCCAGTGCAATGTCGCCTACAATGGAGAGGAGACAACACGAGCCAAATGGCACATCAGACAGGATACCTGCGGGCCGCCTGAGGCCCAAGATATCACAACAATATCTGGCCAATGCCAGTCACGATGGCGGCCGGCGCGCCCCTTCTCCAAGGTCTGTCGAGATACCGCAGAGGGAGAGCAGCATTGGGGGTCCCGAGCGGTCAGCGGCCAAGGCGAATGCGGATGGACAGGACGACCCCAGCTTTGACTCGGCGGTCGGCAAGGCTGCACTGGGAAAGACTGGCCGTGTCATGAACAAGCTTATATCAGAAAATGAGGCACTGAAGCGAGACCTGCGAATCGAGAAGCTCAACTCGGAGGAATCGAGACGGGAGGCAAAACTCCTCCAGGACAAGATGGAGAGGATGGTCGCAGACTACGAGAGCCGCCTGCTGGAAGCCAACGTCACCAAGACCCTGCTAGCCAGGAAAGAGCGTCAGGTCGAGGGCCTGCAGGGTGTTATAGAACTCGAGAAGAAACGGACAAGCGATGCCCAGAACAGGGAACGGACCTGGAAAGACGAGATGGAGAAGATGCGAGACGAGACGACCAGGAAGGTCGAGGACGCCACCACTCAAGCGGCTCTAATGGAGGGCCGGTACAATGCCATCAGCAGCCACTGGAGGGACCAAGGCGAGGAGGTCAAGCGCGCCACGACAAAGATGGGCAAGGAGGTCGCCAGTCTGGTTGCCGAGAGGAAGAGGGACGACGAGAAGATCACCACCCTGAGAGAACTGTGCGACCAGCAAGACGGAAACATCAAAGACTTGTTACAGCAGAAGGATGCTCTCACGCGACAATTCGAGGCCTACAAGAAGGAGCAGGAGGCCCTGCTACAGAACATTAAGACGAACGCATCCAAGACAGAAGCAGACCAGGAACGCATGCTACGGGAGGCCAAGGATACACTTGACAAGCTGAGATGGGCATTGAACATCAAGGAAAACGTCAAATGGGCCAAATGAGCTAGGCCACGTATAGACGACAACATTCACTCCTCTTGTGGGATCCTTTCGGGCTGGCTCACTTCAACAGCCTACCTTAGCGGTCGACCCAATTTCAACACTCTACTTCACGACTTTCCTGTCTGCTTTCTCTGCAATTTGGAGACGGAGATACCCATTATTTCGAACGCTTGATACCGGGAACTGCCCCTCTTCCACGACAACCCCAAAAAGGAATACCGCCTTTTTAGTCCGTACACTTACTAAAAAAACTCTCCTTAATTCACCGGCCATGCAAAGAGGCAGACATGCACTGCATGTAGACCTGATTTCTTCGATTCTCCCCATCATTTTCCCAAGGCATCAGTCCGCAACGGCGCATCATATCACGGTGTTATAGGGAGTCGGAGGTGTCCCCTCTTGGTTGAGCTTTGCCCAATATAAAAAGACGAGTGCAAATTATTGAAGACCAAACTGCACAACGAAGGGCCATCTTTCCATATGTTATGATGACTTTTCAGCCTCTTGTATGTATAGGTTCTACACTTGTCTCTTGACTGGGCATGAGACTTAATCAAACTTCATACGCAAAGGATAGAAGGTGGCGTGGGAGGCTATCACAATTGACGAAGAATTATACCATATCAGAAATCGTGGCCCAACTTGCTTGAAGGTTCTTTACCTTCCTGACCGTGAAAAACCTGCGAAGTTTCTTGGTTGCCTCTCCGTTGGAGCCCCCCGCCTGTTGGGCTTGTATCTGCTCGGTACATTAAGACTTTCCCTCTTTGCTTCCATCTCATTGTTCGCCCCAACGTTCAGGCTGCAAAACACCGCTAGCAAATCATATATACTACTACCATGACACCGCCACAACTTCAAATAGTTGTACGATACCATGTCAGAGCCCATGTAGCTTTGATCTACCTCCAATCTGTTACACGTTGTTCTATGGCCTGTCTACATAGAGCTCTCCCAAAGTAGACAGAGAGGCTTTCATCTAGGAGGCTATTCCCTGAGAGGCCATCCTGTACGAAGTTGTCCTAAGTGAGCTTGTCCCACAAGAGGCTATCCCATAGGAGGTTGGGAGATGGATACGTGCCTGACTGACAATGTGCAAAGTTTTTATTTGAGCTCTTGGTATCAGGTACTCCATTCAGATAACCGTTGGCAAGTCTCGGTTGCACGCATGAATAGAGACAAATATGGCAGGGGTGAGATGTGCTGGCAGTATTGGCCCCAAACCACCATCTGCAACTACCCATTGTTCTGTCATTGTCTTGGGTCTAGTCGAGAAACTTTCTTCTTCGACAGCAATCACCCCAGATGCAGTCAAAGCATTGGTGAACAACCAGACGGTATTGTGTTCTATTCAACTCAACCTTCGTAACCACCTGTACCTGCCTCAATTATCCAAATCCGTCTACTACTTAACCTGAGAGCCGGCTCCTTCCTCCTTACCCACATCATCCTGCGTCCTCACACGGTTTCCAGTAATTACCTGGGCACTTTCAAACCAGCATCAACCACACATCACACCTCGGCAGTATCCCTGCGTCTGCTCAAACAAACCGAACAGCATGGCTTCCATATCCTCCGACCACGCGTCATCTGACCACGCGTCTTCCGACCATGGATCCTCCTCCCACACCTCCAACCCCACGTCTTCCAGCCACACGTCGTCCAACCAGCAAACTGTCGAATTCTACGTGTCGAGTCTCTGGTCTTGGCTGCCAGAGGGCATCAAGCGCGTCATCGAGCATCTGGAGAGTTTCGAGCTGGTGAGTTTTTCCACTAGAATACCAAGCCCCCGCCGGTTGATACTACGTGAGGTTATCTTTGCTTTACTAATATGGCACAGGAGCAGGCACACTTCGCATGGGATGAGGAGTGCGACTGGTTCCGCATCCAGTGCCTGGAGGACGACAAGGGCTACATCATGAACGAGTACGTCAAGATTCAGGGCGAGCTGGAGGACGAGCTTAGGGAGATGGGCGTGATCGAGTACGGCGGTAGCCTGATCCCGAGCGTTGAGAACGACCTCGTTGGGAACCTTCGGTGCAACGTTGCCACCTCTGAAGACTTGAGCGAGTCTTTCGAGTCCAAGGGGACGGACAATTCGGAGGGGCAAGCCAACTTGCGGTATCCAAAGGGTCACAGCCCCGTCAAGAAAGTCAACAACAGGCATCCAAAGGGACACGGCCCCGTCAAGAACAGCAACACCCAGAATCCAAAGGGACATGAGCCCATCGAGAACAGCAACACCCAGAATCCAAAGGGACGCGGCCCCGTGAAGAAGACGGGCAAGCGCCAGGCACCGCAAAAGAAAGAATACGGCTTTTGAGCCTCGAAAAGGGAGGGAAGCAACACATTTTTGGCGACAGGATATCATTAGCTCTGCAAAAGGGCTGGAATCTTCTGTCAGGAGAATGGCAACTTATTTAGTCTGAAAGTCACAGAGGTTGCGACTCTCAGATATCAACAGAATCAAGACAGCACTTTCGATAGCGGCAGTTGCTGGATTAGACTTGGAGTACGAAGAGCTATGACAATGTGAGCGTAGTTTGTCAGGGGATGCCTGGAACCTCCGCAGCGGCGATCCCCTCTCCAATTGTCGAATTGTCCTGTACCTCGGAAAGGAACCTTGCAAACTCACGTACCGCTTCTCCAAACCTATGTGTCTCTTTGCGCTCATAGCAGTTGTATCTATATAAAGACAGCACACAAGTACCTCACCCTTGCTCCCAGCCCTCCCGCAGTCTAGCGCTGCTCTGTCTTCAGGCACTATTTTGACCCTCACGAGCCCGTGTGACATCCCTCACAGACTGGCGCCAGGACTGTGATCATGGGCTTCAATGTGGCTGTGGCTGTGGCGACCGCCGTGTTCGCTCTGCTATCGTTCTATCTGTACAGGTTGAACCGGGTCATGGAGAAAATACCAGAAGAGGCATGGGCGTGGTACAGCAAGCCGTGGACGGAGACCGAGATCCAGGAGACGTACGACAGGATTAGTCGTCAGCCCATCGATTTCGTAAGAGCCCTGCCGCCGAAGATGGACAGGAGGTACGTGGTGTGCGGCGGCTCGGGCCTGGTCGGTGGCGACATTGTGCTCAACCTCCTCTCCCGGGGCCAGTCACCCTCGTCCATACGCATTTTGGACTTCGCCAGGCCCTCCAGGCCCGACATGGCCCATGGGGAGGCCGTCGCCGTCGACTACGTCAAGACAGACATCACCGACCCGGCCTCGGTCGAGGCGGCGTTCGCCAAGCCCTGGCCCAGCGACGTCGCGCAGCTCCCCCTGACCGTGTTCCACACGGTGGCGGCGATCCGCCCGGGCGAGCGGTCGCTGCTCGTCTGGGAGCGCACGAGCCGCGTCAACATCGACGGCACGCGCAACGTCCTCGCGGGCGCAGAGGCAGCTGGCGCGGACATATTCGTCGCCACCTCGTCGGCCTCGGTGACCCTCCGGCCGGCGCGCTTCTTCCCCATCGCGCCGTGGCGGTCCACGCCGCCGCAGGGCTACTTCCAGGTGTGCGACGAGCGCGACTTCGACCGGCCGCTCAGGCCGCACGGGGAGTTCTTCTCCAACTACGCCTACTCGAAGGCCATCGCGGAGCGGGACGTGTGCTCTGCGAACTCGGCCGGGTTCCGCACGGGCTGTGTCCGGCCGGGCAACGGCATCTACGGGCTGCCCACGGACGTCATCTGTGGGAGCATGCTGAGGCAGCAGAAGGTCGCAAGCTTCACGCCTGACACCATCCAGAACCAGGTCGCCGGCTGGAACGTGGCGCTCGCGCACCTGGCTTTCGAGGCGGCCCTGGTGTCCCAGCCGGGTGGCGCTGGGGCAGCGGATATGCCCAAGTGCGCGGGAAGGCCGTACGTCGTCACGGATATCGGGCCGGCGATACAGTGGTGGGACTTCTTCCGCGCCGCGAAGCAGCTCGCCGTCACGCCGATGGAGGTCACGAGGCTCCCGCCCCTGCCGCTCTACCTCATTGCACACCTAGTTGAGTCGTGGTCGCTGCTGCTCGCCAGGGTGCCGCTCCTTACGAGGCTGGGTTTGCGCGAGCCCGCGGGCCCGGCGAGGGATCTGCAGCCGTCGATATTCACGCCGGCCGCTTTCATCATGGTGGTTGACAAGGAGGCAAGAAAGTCGGTTGAGGACGGGGGCATCGGGTACAAGGGGCTGTGTACCACTCTAGAGGGCGTCTGCGACCAGATCTGGAGGTGGAACCAGGAGAAGGAGAAAGAGGGCGTGGCAAACGGTGTTACGAGTAAGAGCATCTTAGAGGCTGACATTGTGGAGACGCATGTCGCTGCTTGACGCGCTCTTGGTGAGATGGGCAATAGGATATGCTGTTCGTCGAGAAGCGGAGGCTCAGGAGAAGTCGCCCTCCCTCCATAGCCTGCGTGCGGTGACTAGCATGTGGTTTGGGTTAAACATCCAGCCTAGCCCCCCGTACAGAGACATGTCCACATCAAGATGTTATCAAATCAACGACATTGTACAAGCAGCCGAGTTTGGTTCACGCTGCGAAACGGTTCACTAATCCGAGGGCGAGTGTGGGAACGCAATGTCGCAGGGAGTAGTCTCGAGTTTAGCTCACCACCCGCTCTATCTCCGAGCAGTCGGATGACGGCCGAGCCAGCCTATGGTGTGCTGGAGGCGAGCCGCGTATTCGGCCGGGTGTTTATACACGCACGTACTGGTGAGATCATGCTGTGAAATAATGCCGAGTTTGGTTTATCCGAAGTGCTGCGCCGCTGGTCAGGCGAGCAAATGGCAGTCAATCGGAGACAGCCATGTTTGGACGGTGACGTCGACTGTGTGGCTCACCTGGTACGAGACAAAAGGCGCGGGCTTGCGAACCATCCATGCTGCCTGACTACCTACCGGCGGCGATGCCGCAAGGATGGGCGGCCTCGACAGTCCAGGCCGGTTGCTGCGCCGGGCGAGGTGGTCTCGGAGTCAATGGTTTGCAACAACACGAGCAAGACTACTGTACTCCGTAGATCGCGGATCGTCGGACCATGCTGGCGCGGCTAACGATCTACTCCGTAGGCTAGCAGGACAACGGGCGTGGATGAATTCGCTAGTCGACGCTCTCCCAGCCAGTTCGGGAGGTTGCCGGGTGGCCCAAGGTGTTTTCACCGGTGTGTGCGGTGCAGGTACCAGGTACAAGACATGGTATCTGTGGGGGCAGGTGCCCACAGAGGCTAACTCTATTAGCGTGGTGTCCCGGACGACACCCGCTGCAACTGCAGGTACGTCCTGTCCCACCTGCACCGGCTGGTGGTGCTGGCCCATCCTTTGTGATGGAGACTCAAACTCAGATAGCTCTCACGGCGTGTTGCATAACCATGCTGCGCATGCATAAGAGAGATGGGCACAGCATGAGTGTGCACGCACACTCTGTCAACCAAGAGAGCAAGTGACTGAGTAGCGGCCGAGCCAAGCATGGCTCGAGACGTCAGGCCGGACAGGGAGCGCTGAGCGCTGGGCAGTGGGTGAGTGGTGTCTGTTGGAACCGACCTGAGACGCTGCAGCAGCAGATGCCCAGGCGGAGCGATAAGAGAAAAGCCTCCCTAACAGTAAATTGGATCATGAGTTGGCCCCTGTTCCATGTCGAGCCCATGTCGAGCCCATGTCAAGCCCATGTCAAGCCCAGGTGCCGCCGCCCTTTGCCCTTTTCAACCAAGACGAGACTGAGGAGCCACATGCGATGGCCCCCCTCGGTGATTGCGACTCCATCCAGACCAATCTGACGGAGTCATCGGGGCGACGACTAGTGAGGGCCCAGCACGTCGACAACCAGAGCAATTAAAAAAAAAAATAACAACAGAGCAGCCGTAATGAAATTGGCCGTGACAAGGGCAACGGCACTTGGCTGGGCCCCCCCCACCCCCACCCCCAAAAACAAAGTATTGCACTGCAGGGCCAGTGGTGGAAAAGACAGGTAGCCTGAGCTGGGGTTCTATGTGAAACAATTGCAGAGTTCCATTCCAGTCATCGGCTAAGCCTGGGATATACTACAGGACAGACATTGTCACCCGGATGATTGAGACCTGTCGCCTGGGCATGTTCACATGCTCATCTCGTGGTCCCAAAACACACAGTAAAAAAAAAGAAATACAGCCAGACAGACACAGCTAGACATAAAGCACTGCACTGTCAGGCACGTCCTGGTGGCCATCAGGCAATCGTGATCGGCTGAAACGGCAGGGAAGAGGGGGAAGAAGGTTCGAGCGAGGGAGCAAGGAGAAAGGAAGGGAAACTCAGTACCTAGGCACCTGGGCACCCAGGTACAATAGGCTTGCGAGGGCATACCACAGTAGGTGCATCAGAATAATCCACCTGGCAGCGACGACAACTCCACTGAAAACCCACGCGCCGAGCAGGAGCGAGTCCCGCAAGCTGCCCGATGCACTGTCGCAGCAGTCACTGGTACCTAGGGTACCCAAGATGCCCAGGGTGGTGCCTCTGACAGCCAATAATGGAGCTCAATTCTGCTCTCCAGATTCGCCCTGAGAGCCGGGCTAGACCGAGAGTCCGGAGTTTGCGCCACCAGAGACGCACCATCCCTGCTCCTCTTGCTGCAAGACTCGTCGACGAGCTGCCAGCCACCCCTGTCTATCGTGACTGCAACCCCGGCCCCCTGCCCTCCTCTCGGCCGCCTGCCTCCTCTGAATTTCAAAGTTGCGTCGAGACGTGTGGTACGACAGCCCCCCCCCCGGGCGATAAAAGCCGCTAGAAAGAGCGACTACCTCACCAACACACACCTGCCCTCTTAAAACACTTGCCTCCCCTCTGTTTTCCCCTTCGATCCCCGTCGCGAGATACCCTCACTTTTGTCGTCTGCCCAGCTCCTTCAACTGCCCAGCAGATCGATCCGCATCCATACGAACAACAGTCGATTGACCAGGTCCAGCTTCACTCAGTACACTTACCGAGCCATCCGCCAGCGTCTTCGTCTTCACCTTCACCAGGTCAACAAATACCACCGACCGTTTCACGATGCGTTCTTTCATCGTCCTCTCCGCGCTCTCCGCGCTCCTCGTCTCCGCCCAGGACACCAACTTCACCATCAACCCCAGCGAGGTCGATCTCAGCACGAGAGGTAAGCATGCCTCGCTTCCACTCATCCTCTTGTTGACATCAATTGACCCTCAAAACAGCCTCATGGTGTACGGCCCAGAGCAACACCTGCGGCACCCTCTGCGACGGAAGCGCTCAGACCGACGAATGCTCGGTGGTAAGTCCATAATTTTTTTATGTCCGCTATGAAAGACCTTCACTTACGAGAAGACGTAGGACACCCTCCAGTACACCTGCACTTGCCAGAACGGCAGCGCCCCCGGTCTTCAGTACTACACTCAGACTATGTATACTGTAAGTTCTCCATCTCGAGCCACTTGTTTGTCCAGCTGCTGATCCGTGGTGATACAGTTCGTCTGCCAGCAGGCATTCCAGGACTGCAACCTCGCCAATGTTGGCAACGCCAAGGGCCAGGAGAACTGCACCACGAGCATCCAGGACAAGTGCGGTAAGCTCGACCCGGCCGACTACTCCGCCGCGCCCTCCTCCACCGGCGATTCGGGTTCCTCGCCGTCCTCCACCGCTAGCGGCACTGCTGGCTCCACTGCCGCGTCCTCTGCCGGTGCTTCCAGCTCGCCATCCGCTGCTGCTGCCGCCGCCAACATCCAGAACCTGGGTACTGGTGCCCTCGCCGCCGGTATGGGCATCCTCGCCTACCTGTTGTAAGAGACTGGTAGCCACGGACGTTGTCCGCCTGTGGCAGGCCGCAACCGCGTTGCGCTGGGCACCTCCTGTCTCTGCTTCTTGTACCGATTTTCAGCCAGCCATGCATCTTTACTACGACTAGCCACCTTCATACCTCGGTGGCCCTAATATCACGAGAAGACGACGGATAATTGCTTTTTTTCACGATGGACTTGCGCAACAGATGATTTGGTCGTGCGGACGGCGGCTTATCAGGTGGGGACGAGAGGGGTTTGTGCGAGTTGAAGTTTTGCTGTTTGCGAGGAGGGGTGATAAGGGAGCACACTGCTAGGAAGTACGACAATCATCCCGGCATGGGACTATCTGAGGCCGCATCGCATCGTCTCACTTCTGCTCAGTGAATGTACCCTACCTGATAACTCTAATGACGCTTCCAGACCTCGAATCACAGATCGAGTCCCCGGCTGATCATCTTTCATGACACTGCTCGGATCGGCGACATAGGGTGGATGTCAGGAGTCTTATCGACATGCAGCAAGGGCGCAATTCGCAGTACGGGACCCATGTGGAAGATATGGTCACTGGTATCCGGGAGTGGAACCAGAGTCTTGCGCAAATGGCGGTAAACACACCCAGCCCGGTTCTGGTACGCCACAGTCAAGGACATCAAGTGGCCTGCTCTCTTGATTTTGGGAGGAGGTTCTCGCGATATCATGGCAGCGCTTGGTAGCTCCAGTGTAAGACTTGGGTCTTCCAGCATTCCCGGCCTAGGCCGAGATGCCAGTCACCCTCGACCATCCGGATCGGCTGTGAGAATTAAATTGCGTGGCAGGTACACGGATTCTTTGGACGACCCGTCATGGGCAGGTACCGCCGCGACGGAGCGGACAAACAAACACGCTTGGACTCTGGGGGTTGTTGGTCTGTCAGTGCTACTGCTCAAGTTGCTCTACTGGTCTGCGCCTTGCCATTGACTAATATGGAGTGGTCGAGATGACACTGGCTTACCCAGGGGATATTACTGAGTTGCGACGCCGGTGATTGCGAAACGAGTTCGAGCCCATTTGCTGCCAGAATCCGCGGCTTTTATGAGCGCGTATGGCCCTTCCTAGCAGCTTCGTTTGAGTGAAGACGATGGTGAAGCTTAGTGTTTCCTACAGTTGTCCGTGAGTCGGTAGTCGATATAACAAGTCTGCGTGGTAATATTGTGTCTCTAACGTGGCTATCAATGCGTACAGAATAGTCGTCCAATAACGAGCGTAATGGCCGTCTCTGAAACTGGCAGGGCCGCCAAGGGCCGCCGGGGCGGGATGCAGGGCGGCGGTGAGAGGCCGTCAGTCTTGGGAGGTGTTATCGTTTGGGTGATCGGCCGGTCTGGTGCTGAGCCGGGTGCCGGGCAGGACACTCGGTTTGCAATCGACAAGACACGGTTGACGCGCCCCACCGCAGCTCTTCACAGCTGCGGGCTGCGGTTGCCCCTCCTTTCCTTTCCCCTTGGGAAAACACCAGTGGACCCTGCTCGACCAATCGTCCCACGCACCCGCCCGCCCCCCTGCTGGGCTGCCATCTCAACCTCCCGCCCACAACCTCCCAGCTCTGCCCGGGACACTGCTTCATTGAACCTCGCAAACCAAGGCCAGGAATCATCTTGCCCAGCTTGCTCCCTCGCGAGTCGCGCAGACACTTCGATCGCACCAGAATCACCCTAGACAGCAAACATGCACGGAGAGGTGAGTTGACCTGGGGCTGGGACCAGTCCTAATTGAGCTCGATTGAACCCCTATTTCCACACGTGGAGCGAACCTCGGTGAAGCTCTGTCGCAATGGGAGCGCAGCGCAACTACCACCAGCGCCCGCCGTCCGTCACGAACTTTCCTCATCTCGCTATATCTTGAGTCCACGCCTTGGGCAATGAATGACACGGTCCAACCGTGGCCTGTCTCACCGTTGACGGCAGGCTACGGCCTCTTCGACTAGCTGGCAGGCTGGCAGGCTGGCAGGCTGGCAGGCTGGCCGGTGTTTGGATGTGCCCCTTATCCGTCCCGTTCCACACCACAGCCGTCCCCACCCGTTCACCAGCTCGACATCAACGCACCCGGCCGCGAGAGTGCGCCAGAGACCTGCCGTCATGTATGAGACTGACCCTCCGCCCGCAGGTTCTTCACCTCCACCTCGGCCAGGCTGGTACCCAGCTGGGCAACAGTGCTTGGGAGCTGTAAGGAGCACACCGCCGATCTATCTGTGCACTGACTTGGGGCTAATCTTTCATTCCAGCTACCTCCTCGAGCACGGCCTTGGCCATGATGGTCGTCCTGACCCCGATTTGAAGGACGGCCCTGATGGTGGCTCCTACGAGACTTTCTTCTCGGAAACCAGCAATGGCAAATACGTGCCCCGTTCCCTCTTCGTCGACCTCGACCCCTCTCCGATCGATGAGATCCGCACAGGCGGCTACCGCCACCTCTACCACCCGGAGCTGCTGATCAGCGGCAAGGAGGATGCTGCCAACAACTACGCCCGTGGTCACTACACCATCGGCAAGGAGATGGTTGACAATGTCATTGACCGCATTCGACGTGTCGCTGGTGAGTAGCCTGCTGCTGGGCCTGACGGACAGCTCCCGTGCCCGCTCGCAGAGGCGTTGGCTTACAAGAGCAACAACAGACAACTGCAGCTCTCTGCAAGGCTTCCTGGTCTTCCACTCCTTCGGTGGTGGTACTGGCTCTGGTTTCGGTGCCCTCCTCCTTGAGCGCCTCTCCACCGAGTATGGCAAGAAGTGCAAGCTGGAGTTTGCGGTCTACCCTGCTCCTCGCGTGTCTACCGCCGTCGTTGAGCCTTACAACGCCGTTCTGTCGACCCACAGCACGATCGAGAACTCCGACTGCACTTTCCTCGTCGACAACGAAGCTGTTTACGACATCTGCCGTCGCAGCCTGGACATTTCTCGCCCCAGCTACGAGCACCTCAACCGCCTGATCGCCCAGGTCGTCAGCTCCATCACCTCTTCCCTGCGTTTCGATGGTGCGCTCAATGTCGATCTCAACGAGTTCCAGACCAACCTGGTCCCTTACCCTCGTATCCACTACCCTCTGATCAGCTACGCCCCTGTCATTTCGGCCAGCAAGAGCTCCCACGAGAGCTTCAAGACCTCCGATCTCACCTTCCAGTGTACGTGCCCCTGAATTAAATGACCGGGTCGCTGAATGCATCTGACTGACATTTTCTCCTAGGCTTCGAGCCCAACAACCAGATGGTGGTCTGCGACCCCCGAAACGGCAAGTACATGGCCGTCGCACTGCTTTACCGCGGAGACGTCGTCCCCCGCGACTGCAATGCCGCGGTTGCTGCCCTGAAGGCGAAATCTTCGTTCAACCTCGTCGAGTGGTGCCCCACTGGTTTCAAGATCGGCATCAACTACCAGAAGCCCATGGCGGTCCCCGCCGCCGAGGGTGGCCTGGCCTCGGTCGATCGGTCCGTGTCCATGTTGTCCAACACCACGGCCATTGCCGAGGCCTGGTCTCGCCTGGACCACAAGTTCGACCTCATGTACAGCAAGCGTGCCTTCGTCCACTGGTACGTCGGCGAGGGTATGGAGGAAGGCGAGTTCAGCGAGGCCCGCGAGGACCTGGCTGCCCTGGAGAAGGACTACGAGGAGGTCGCTGCCGACTCGTTCGAGCCTGATGAGGATGTTGAGTACTAGGCGGTGTTTGCTGTCCCTTGGGCAGGATTTGCAGCGGAGTTCACGTGTTTAGAGGGAACCTACGGGATACCACCTTTGTAGTTGGCAGGCAAAAAAAAAACGCAAGCTTAGGGGAAGTGAAGGCAAAGCTCGGGGAGACTTTTTAATCTGCATGACGCGGGAACTCGATTTTGATTCTTTCTGAATACCATTGACAGACACTGTGGTGACCTCTAGGAAGAGCAGAATTTTTGGTGTGGTATTATGCCGAATTGAAGTGAAATGAAGTTACGTTACGAAGTGGTTTTTCTGATCTCATCCATCATCAAAGCGTTTCCGCTAACGTGAGTGTTGTAAAAACATGCCAATGCAAAAATCAAACCCCAAGATCTAGGTTGCTGCCGAGAAGCTTCAGCAGACTCCTGCAAGAAGTAATAAAAGCCAGATAGGTATGCTGTCGAGTGCGGTGGTATCCTATTAGGAGATGATGCTCTCATGATCTTCTTTTTTATCGCCTCCAATGCGAGGCCTTGGTCAACAATCTCCTCAACTAGGCATGTCAGGGGGATAAATCATCTAGCGCCGGCCAGATACATGAGCGTCGACACGCTCGGGGACCTGGAGCGCTCCCGCTTGGTCTTCTTGACGACGACGAGGTTGTCACCCGACTTGTGGCGGTGATGGTGGTGGCTGCGGTCCTCGATGGCGAGCGTCGTCGTTACCTTCTCGCGGCCGTCGCGGATCACCTTGGTCAGCGACCAGAGCTCTTTCTGCTCCTCGGGCGGCACCCAGCGCTTGATGAGCACGTACTCTGGGTTCTGTTATTGGGGCGGGTTTGTCAGCTTTAATTGTCCGTGTGTGTTGGTGTAGTTGAAGGAGGTTGTGGTGTATGCGTGTGTGTGATCACGAAGGGAAGTTGGTGAAGCAATGACTTACCGCATCGAGCTCAAAGTCTATGCCCCTGACCTTCAGGCACTCCAGGCTCAGGTGCCGCCTTGCCATCCTCGTGTACGTTGTCTTGGTGGTCGTCATCTGCTGCGACATTTGTTGGTGGTGCGGCATCGGCATCACGGGCGGGGGCGGCGGCGGGCCCGGGAACGGCCTCGGATGGACGGGGAAGCCCTGGTCGATGCGCTTCTTCTCGACGATGGCCTTGATCTGGTTCTCGGGCACGCCCGAAGCGCGCAGCTGGTCCGTCAGGCGGTGAACGAACTCTTTCTCTGCCTCCTCCTTCTCGCGCTTCGCCTTGGCGGCCTTCTCAGCCTCCCTGGCCTTCCACCGCTCGACGGCGGCGGCCTCGTCCTTCTCCCTCTGCTTCTTGTCCTCCTCTGCCTTGAGCTTCTCCGCGAGCATCTTGGCCTCGATCTCCTTGCGGATCCTCTTCTCGTCGGCCTCTTGCTCCTCGGCAAATTTGACTGGCGCAATATGTCAGCATGTACGAAAACGTGTGTCGTGTGGCGTCATGACTGCATCTAGGCATCGGCCGTCATCATGCGGGTTTTGCGAGGAGACTCACTCTTGTCCAGTTCTTCCTTCGCCACCTTCAGCTCAGCCTGGGTCCTCGCCTCCCTCATCTTTTCCATCGCATCCTTCTCCCTCTGCTGCTGCGCCTTGAGGTCCTGCAGCTCCTTCTTGGAGCGCTGAAGCTCGTACGACTCGTAGTCAGCCGACCGGCGCTCCCTGTCCGCCTTCTCACGGGCCTCACGGGCCTCGCGCGCCCGGAGGTCCTCCAGCTCGTACTTGGACTTGCGCATCTCCCACCTCTCGGCGTCCTCGGCGCGCTGCGCTTCGCGGTCCTCCCGGATGCGCAGCTCCTCCAGTTCCCGCTTCAGCCGCGCCAGCTCGTACCGCTCGGACTCGGTGTGCGCGGCCGACGACGAGGCCGACATGCGGAGCGCCTCGAGCTGCCTGCGCTGCTCCTCCAGCTTGCGCTCCAGCTCGTACCTCTCGACCGTCATGTAGGCGTCCGAGCCGGCGCGTGACCGCGAGTGCGAGCTCCTGATCGAGACGTGCGAGTGAGAGCGGCCCCGGCCCCTGTGGTGGTGGCTGCTGAGGCTGCTCTCGTCGTCCGACGAGTGGTGGTCGTTGGAGTTGTACTGCTTGATAATCACTGGCGCGACCGCCGCCGCCGGCGGGCTGAGGGCCGTTGGGGGGCTCCGCCGTTCCCGGGAGCGCTCGCGGACCCTGGTAATGGCCATGGTGTGCTCCGTCACGGCTGGATTGAGGAAATCCACACCGTGAGGGTAGCCCCGGCTGCGAGGTCGGTCTGGGCGCGTGTGGACATAGTGTACGGGTGACGGCGAGGGGGAGCGGCCCCGACGGTCATAGGTACGGCGGTAATCATAATCCTCCTCTGAGTAGTAGCTCATCTTGAGTGCTTCAGGCCAACTTCTGCGGCCTCCTTTTGGAACAACAGATGGGCTATGTCGCACCTGTGTGCGCGTGTGTAGTATGGCGTAGGTCTGTTTGGGAGGCACCCTGGCCTTCTCTGTGGTCCAGGGAAACGGTCTGGATATAGTATGGTACAATAGAAGTGCGAAAAGGCAACGCGCTGACAAATAAGACCCAGAGGCAAATACGCGCCAACGGTAGAAGATATGAGAAGGGGGAGGAGTGAACCGCGCCGCAGACGAGGCGGGGGCCGTAAGCATTTATTGTGTCGAGCCGACTGGGAGCTAGGGAGTACCCATTTCACAGCAGGGCCAGCGGGAAAGCTGAATAGCGCGGCGCTTGTCCTCCCATAAGCTTGTGGGAGACGGGTACGGTGAGAAGACGGGGGGACTGGAGCCTCGAGTCAAAACCGGCCCAAGAAAGCGCGTGGTTTGAGGAGTAGCTGTGCCACATAGACACAGCACTTGCGATGCCGGGCATTGGCTGGAGGCTGAAGGAGACAAGGTAGGGCGTGGTGGAGAGGACCGCATTGCATCAAATTTGGCCGCAAATGGTTGGCTGGTGCCGTCTCACCTCGCCAACAGCTGCATGGTACTAGATTGTCAAGTGTACAGTAGTCTCGGCGGGCGTTGGACATGGGCACGCCAAGCTGATCACACGTTGTGAAATGCCAGAGGGAGGGGCCTAGTCGTTAGCCGGAGGAAATGAAGGTGAAGGGCTGAAATCCAGCTGAGAGGATCCTACCATCCTAGTGTGCCACCAAAATAGCACCCTCCAAGGTCAGACCTGCCACATGTAGTGCTGATCGGCTCCCCGAGCGAGGATACAATAAGAAGGGCACCTAAGAAGTAAGCCGGTAAGTCGCGAGCCTTGTCATGTCCTGGAACTCGGCACGTCTGGTGTGCCGTGCTGAAAATACAGCGGCAAGCTGGCGACCAAAATGGCAGCTGCTGTGCTCCGAAGGACCCTTGATATGGCGACATGTGCTAATGTGCTATAGATTAGTCTAGTAG
Source organism: Diaporthe longicolla (assembly GCA_000800745.1). Classification (NCBI taxonomy): domain Eukaryota; kingdom Fungi; phylum Ascomycota; class Sordariomycetes; order Diaporthales; family Diaporthaceae; genus Diaporthe; species Diaporthe longicolla. The sequence continues at coordinate 114,866 of JUJX01000132.1, read as the reverse complement.
GGCTGTGGTAGGGATGAAGACGCTCAGACATCCCGTTCGGACGATCACTGGCCCCAGCCGAGCCTATTCCAGGAAGCGGGGTTCTCCTTGCGCTACTACAGAGACAAGTAGAGACATCCCAGTTCGCCGGGGAGAGGCTAAGCTGTCGCTCTGGCGCCTCGGTGGTTGCGGTGGGTCATGTGATGGTATTTTATCTGATAACGGGCATCTAAGCGGTCTATCGCATCTCCCTGTAGCATGGAAACCTAGCGTGGTGTGCTAGGGTAATCGCCTGGCCGCCTGTGTTGGCTGGGTCGCCTCGAGCGGCAGTTGAAACGGGTCGTAGAGGTTAGATCGAAGTTTACTTCGCTGGGCAGAGGCTTCATTACGTGGCACTGTCGAGATTTGTGTGTGCTACGTTCTCCAGTCTGCGGAAGTTGGTACTTGCTATGGTCCTCTTGATCCGCGACGCAGTCCCTGAGCCTGCTCCTTCAGGCCCTAGCTCAGAATCAAGTGTTTGCTGAATGCGGTGTGTACAGGCCATGCTGTGGCGCCGACCTGCATCCAGCAGTACCTGACGCCGAGATGAAGTTACAGTAGCGGAAAGCGTTGGATATATTTTCAACGAATCGCGGTCGATAATCTCAAGAGTCGTGAGAGCGCAGTACGGATACCCTAGACCTGCCTGAGAACTCGACATCGAGGCCTTGCTGCATCAGCCCCTTCATGCGGCGCCCGCGGCGCCTCGCCTGAGCATCGCCTCGATGTGCTCTTGACTGTTCTTTGCCGTTGTCTCCAAATAATGAAGCCTCTTGGTGAGGCCTTCAATGTCGGTGTCGACCTGCTTCGTCTGCGACTCCAGCTTATCCTTGAGCTCAGGGCCTTGTATCGACACGAACCTGACCCAGTTTCCGTCAGTACCACTGCTCACGAAGTTTGATGCACTCATTGATCCATCGAGATGACTCAGGACACAAGCGCCCAGGGGCCAGGAAAAGCCACTCACATCTTGCCGACTCCCTCGTAAAGAGGGGTGCCAGGGTTGAGCGACGAGATCTCGGTGCTGGTGAGCTGGGCGAGTCGCTTCTCACGCTGCTTGGATGCCAACTGGGATCGTGCAAGACTAATGTCCTGCTGTGACTTGACGTGGTTGGCCTCAATCTCGCGCAGCAGCTGTGTTGACACAAGTTAGCATCAATGCACGTACAAGCCTGGCTGACGGTAATACTCACCTTCTGCAGCGCCTCATTTGATATCGACATGGCGGCTGTGATCACCAGACTCTCAGGCAACGGAATAAATGGCCCAGCTGAAGCTTTTGTGGGAGCGGACTGGCTCGGGTTTCGTGGGTGTTGACGTCGATGTCAAATCTGGCTTATCGATGTTGGGAGATCGAAAGGGGCGATCCTGTCCACCCAGTAAAATTCGAGCCACTGCCAGCAACGTTGATCGTTCACCCCAGGAGGCGGCTCACCTCGTTAAATAGCGAAACTTGTTTAGAAGCAATATGCAAGGAAATATGGAAGCACCGAATTTCAAAGATTGATTATATTCCTGTCCCCAAATCAAGATCACTTTACTTGCATTGGAGGTAGCAGACGTGAACACGATGACGCAGGAATGTGGTGAGTGAACCCTTACCCTAGTCCAGCACGTAACGAGGGCTCCCTGCGACATACTTCTCGCCGGCGCTATGCGTCCTTCTCGACCAAAATGCCTGAGTTCGTCTCGTCTGGAATTGTGTGGAAAAGACACTCGGAAATCCGACTGTTCATTCAACCCCCCCTTCCCCCAACCAAAAAGGAAATTGGCCACATTGGCAACTGGCGCTCGGCACCCTGCCTCAACGAAGGCGTTCGCTACTTGAATCGTATCCACAAAGTTGGTGAGGTGGGAGAGATTGAAAATCAAAGTAAACATGGGAATAACGTGAGCTGGTTACGTCTTTACCATTGAGTATCGCGTTCCGTACCTGGACTGCTCTGAGGATCTGGTTCCATTCGAGCGCTTTTCTTTTTTTCACGGCTAAAGTAATTCAGTGACCTTCACACAAAACAGAAACGCTCGTCACTCCAGGTCCTATCAAAGGTGATTGAGTCTGTGGAGCTTATTTCCAGACTGTGAACCGTCACCAGTATCATGCGCACACACGACACTCGGCATCTCCTCGGTAAGCACGGCTCGGAGCGTCCCCTTGGAAGTGTCCCACAATGACACGGAACTGCAGCATGGTACCGCATCCCTGGGTCAAAGAGACACAGGCCGACAATACAGCTTGGTGACAAATGGTCAGATCTTAGCTAGCGACAATGAAAGCATTCCTGCAGAAGCTCGCTCTTGGTCGCACCGAACGGCCGGGGTGCCTGTGCCCCACCATGCGGGCCGAAGATCGGGGCAGGCCAAGCAGGCACATGCCAAGCGTGGGTGTCCCGCAGTAGATTTCCCGCTCGGCAGCCCCCCCCCCCGCGGGGTTTTTGGGCCTTTTCCCTCCTCTACGGACATTGCGTGTGACCGTCCTGCGAATTCAACAGACATGAGCCAAACCATTCTCGGATCGCAGTGCGGCGATGAAGGCAAGGGGAAGTTGACCGACATCCTCTGCTCAAAGGCCCAAATATGTGCGCGCGCCGCCGGTGGCCACAACGCGGGTATCCATCATGGCCAACGGTGTGTCATACGACTTCCACCTGCTGCCATCAGGCCTCGTAGCCCCTGGCTGTATCAACCTGATCGGCTCCGGCGTCGTCTTCCACGCGCCCTCCTTCTTCAAGGAGCTGGCTGACGTCGAGGCCAAGGGCATCAAGGACGCCCGCTCTTGCATCCTGGTCAGCGACCGCTGTCACATCAACTTCGACCTGCACGCCGCTGTTGACGGCCTCGAGGAGATCGAGCTCGGTAAGAATGCCGTGGGCACCACAAAGAGGGGCATTGGCCCATGCTACAGCACCAAGGCCTCCAGGAGCGGCGTCCGCCTCGCAGAGATGTTTGACAAGGAGCTTTTCGACCGCAAGCTGCGACAGCTCGAGGCTGGCTACAAGAAGCGCTACGGCGATCTCCTGTCCTACGACGTCGAGGAGGAGATCAAGCGGTTCGACGAGTACCGGGTCAAGCTGCAGGACCACGTCGTCGATGCCGTGGAGTTCATGGTACGTGTGCAATCCGGTTGCTCCTTTGTGGCATGAGTTTTACTGACCAACAAACTCGTACAGAACCATGCGCAGGAGACCAACAAGAACATCCTAGTTGAGTGAAGCCAGGCCCTGCTGCTGGACCTCGACTGGGGAACTTACCCTTACGTCACCAGCTCCAATACCTACCTCGGCGGTGTTGTGTCTGGCCTGGCTCTCAAGAGAAGGAACATCAGGGAGGTCATTGGAGTGGTCAAGGCATACACCACTCGGGTTGGATCTGGTCCATTCCCGACCGAGGATCACGGCGAGGTCGGAAACAGCCTGCAGAAGAATGGCGGCGAGATGTGTCTACGGGCCGCACCCGAAGATGCGGTTGGCTGGACCTCGTGGTGCTCAAGTACTCATGCGCGATCAACGACTACGACTCGCTCAACCTCAGCAAGCTCGACGTGCTCGACACATTCGACAAGATCAAGATTGCTGTCGCGTACAGGACTCACGGGCTGGACAGCAGATGCAGTCCGTCCCCGCGGACCCGACCCTCCTGGACCGCGTCGAGTTGGTGTACGACGAGGTGCCAGGCTGGAAGACGAGCACTTCCAAGACGCGCCAGTGGTCGGACCTCCCCAAGGAGGCGCGCGACTACGTCGAGTACATTGAGAAGTTCGTCGGCTGCAAGGTCAAGTGGATTGGCACTGGACCTGACCGGGATGGCATGATCGTCTGGTAAAGATGCAGCTCGTGTCAGGGCTAATCATGCGCGGGTCACGGATCTGGAGTGGTTTATATGGTTATTAGACCACCGTGGAACCTGCAGAGGTTACCGGTACCTGCAATCCAAAAGAAAAGGTGCGGCTTGTGCAATTGCCGTGCGAAGAAATACCGCACGGTCATGTCTGGCTTGGGTCGATCGTATCCGAAAGAAAAAAGTGGCGGAGAAGAGAGAGACTACATCTACATGAGAGCCCTGCATTAGCTTGCAGGACCCTCTCCAGAGCAGATCAATCCTATACTGTTTGAGTGCCTCTCTCACGTTGAACTGCCTCTGAAATGATGCCCCAGGCTAAAAGCAGCGTAGACATGATGTGGAACACATACACGCGTAGGCGAGACAGATCGACTATGCATGCCTGGGGTCTCGTCAACGGGGATCTACCGTAGTATTTTTGGAACGCAACCGTCCAATCTTCAAGCTTGTCTCGGTACTTGCATGATAAGCTGACCATTGATCGCGTCGCGGGCGCACAGTATGATGCAGATGCAAATGCATATGCAGGCGAAGGCTCAGCAAGGCGCAGGTGCCGAATGTTGCAGGTGTGTGCTGGTTGCGCTGATGCCCACCACCCACTACGCCATGCTGACCGGAGATTCAGCCCGGTGCGGGATGCTGTACTTGCCTGACTTGGCAGCTGGCAAGCTCCAGACAGGTAGCCTGACCAACTTTCCTCTCGTGAGTCGTGGGAACGCCTCCACCCCCCAAAACCCACATCCCACCCTCGCTCCTCGGCTATAACAAACCACGCGTTGCTCATGTTGCTACCGCCCGTCATTGGCGAGCACCAAATAATCCTCGTGTCAACTTCTGCATGACGTCGGCCGAGTCGTCTTTTGATCTTCAGCCTCGTGGAGCCATCCTTTCCCCCTTTGTATAAAAAAACAACACATATCGTGGTCATCCTGTTGGCTTTTGCCCACTCACACGCTTTGTTCCACACAAGCATTCGCTGCCCGGGGTCCTCCTGTCTGGTCGGGATCAAGCTTGGCCACGTTCGAGCCTTTCAGGTGCCTCGAATGTTCAACGACAACTCGCTCCTCCAAAGGCCCCCCCCCCACCAGCCCCGAGTCCAGCACGCCCCGGCATTGCTAGCCTGGTTCCCGAACGACTGTGGTTTATGCGAACCGGGTCATTGGGCCCAACGTCGCCAGTATGCCTCTGAGTGTCCAATGGCCTTACCGGGAATCCCGGGATGGCCTTTGGAGCCCTCAAACCTCGACCTTGAACTGGTGCGAAGAAGTAAGCTGCCCCGGGCCCATCACCAGCTGCCAAGGATGCTCGACATGCTGACCGTCGATCGTAGGACTGTACGTATGAGCCGATCGCTACCACGTCCCTCGTTTCCTTCGACCTGGCGTCTCCTATGGAACCGTAGCTTGTTGTCTCGTGACTGTATATTGACGTACTACTCGTAGACAACATCACGCCTTACTGCGCTGAGTTCGTCAACACCGTGACCAATGCGATCTTCATACATCTTGGAATCATGGGCATCCGCGACTGTCTGCGCTACGGCCATGACCGGGTCTTCATCATCTCCTATCTGGGGTACATCATCGTTGGTCTCGGTTCGATGCTGTTCCATGCCACCCTCAAATGTGTGTCTTCCGCAGTCTGGTCATGCACCGGTCTTTGCCTCCCTGGGCCTTTTGCTGACTTGGCCCTCCAGACTCGATGCAGCTCGCAGATGAGCTGCCCATGATATACACCACTTGTATCATGGCTTTCGCGACATTCTCGTACTCGCGGCCCAGGCCCCTGGCAGTGCTGATCGGGGTTGGGCTGGCTGCCCTCGCGGCCTTCATCACCGTCTACTACCACCTGTCTCAGAACCCGGTGTTCCACCAGGTCGCCTACGCCTCGCTGACATGCGCTGTCGTCTTCCGCGGCATGTATGTCATGGAAGCTCACCTCCGCCCGGCCCTGAAGGAACGAAGCGAGACCCCAGCGCACGCCGAGCAGATCATGAAGCAGATGTGGTCGATGGCTGCCACCGGCATCGCGTTGTTCCTCATCGGCTTCTTCATCTGGAACATGGACAACATCTACTGCGGGCACCTCCGGACCCTCCGGAGCTCTGTCCTACTGCCGTGGGCCGTCATCTTCGAGGGTCACGGTTGGTGGCACATCTTCACCGGACTCGGGGCCTACTACTTCATCATCTGGAGGGTGTGGCTGACCCGGTGTCTCGATGGTAGCGAGCGCGAGTTCATGCTGCAGTGGCCATCTCCCTTCACCTCCGTGCCCAAGGTCGTCCCGAGGTCCGGTTCTACAAAGGCCAACGGCGTCAACGGGTTCCATAAGAAGGCGCTGTAGTATCTGGGAGCGCACATGGTCAGCCACGCAGTCATACCTAGAAATAGAGATTCAATCGTATCTCCTGTAATTCAGTCTTGTTTAGTATTGTGTGTCTGATCCCGTCGCAGCGCACGGCGACAGGAGAGATATGCAAGACCCTAGATAGCATTGCATAGCCAAAACAAAACAAAAAAAACCACCATTACCTTCAATCTCAGTCCCGACAGCTGTGGCCCAACTTTGGGCACTCTAGGCTATGGACTTTTGGCTCTCGTAGGCCAGAGGGCCTGCAGAGCAGATTGCCAGCCCTCCCGTTTTGGCGGGGACCCCCACCAGCTCCCCCTGCTGCGGGACCTCCCTTGGTTGCAGTGACGCACCCTCCCACTCTGGCAATTGGTGGTGCTGCCATTGTGCTGTCCCCGCGTTCCGACCTGTTGGGCAAGGTCAAGGTTTCATAGAGCTGGGCAGATCCGCCCGTCGCCTGCGGCTGTCCCCCCTCCCTCCCCTAGACCGAACTCTCAATGAGAAAGAGACGGATTGAGTGACTGGGTAGGTACTTATTAGTTATGCATATAGGCAGACACGAGCTGATCCGGATCCGGATCCTCCCTCGCATCCTGACGTGCATCTCGTAAAAGGCTTGGCAACACCCATCAAACAAGGCCGGATGGTGCTACCGAAAATATAGGCGTCGTGTCGATTTAAATTTGAGACTGGTGAGAACAGGACCACGGGAGCGCGTATCGAGGCTAGCTGCTGTCGTGCATATGTAACGAGCTGCATATATTACATGTTATGGTGAACTCATGTTCTGGAACCGAGCTTGGGCCGTCTTGTTTCTCAGGCAGAGGTGATCACGTAGGGATGGAATCAAAAGCAAGGCTTGGCCAGTGTTTTCTGTTTTGTACCACAGTTACCGCACGTCTCACACACGTAATCGTACAACAGCGTCGTGAGACGAGGTGCATTGTAGGAAAGGCTGTCTGTCCTTCGGGCTAAGTGATCCCGGTGTGGTTTCAAGCTATTCCTGTACCTCTGCGAGCGTTGTTGCACTGGAAGGATACACGCGTACCAAGAGCGCAAGCATCAATGCTGTATTGGCTGGGTTGGGCATCCTTGGAATGACTGCTGCAAGGCGGGGCGCATCTGCACTGCCCTTCCCACGCCGGGCCAGGCCAACTAGAGCTCTAACCAACAAGGACATGTATGTACCTAGGTACTCCGTAGTGCTCGTGGGCGTGCGTGCGTGCTGTCGCCATCACCCCAGTATTACTCCAAAGTCACACGTCCAAGTCAATAATAAACTTCCTCCCCTTACCTGTGTGCTTGCTCCTCTACAACAAGATTTGTGGTCTCATGCAATGATCCACAGGAACAATAGCGTTTCGCTTGCGCTTTCACACCTGCAGTAACGCCCAGACAAGCTTCGAGACACCGCGCGCGACCGATTCGATCCCCGGCGCTCCCAATTTCTCCCTCGTCAGGGCCAGGCATCCCACTCAGCATGCCAACCTCCAACACACAGCGCCCTAACCTGTAGCCGATACTTTCCCTGCCACCCCACTGGATGGCCACGTCACTCTCTAGCTTTCCTTACTGAGGAGTCATGGCAGCTCAAGGAGGAGGAGGAGGAGGAGGAGGAAAGTCGAGATGGGGCTCACTTCTTTCGCAGGCTGTCGCCGGCGTTGAAGCCCGCCTCGACACAATCCTGGCTGAGGAGGACCAGCCCAAGCCCGCCCCGAGCCCGACTCCCTCCCAGCAGTCAAAAACAAGCACCGGTATGGTCTGACATTATAACTTGAAAACAGCTAGGCAGCTGCCATGTAACGCAAGCTGACTTGTTTGTGGTACAGCACCGTCGAGATCCGACTCTACGAGGAGTAAACCAAACGACAGGCTGCAGGAAAGACTGGCAAGGGCGGTCGCCGCAAAACAGGCTGCAGCCAAGGGGGAAGGGTCGTCCGCGAAGCCCACACCAACAGCGAGCCCCCGGCAGAGCCTGGATGTGCCGAATCGGAGCTCCACGGACAGTGCTGCGCCTGCGCCGTCGGCACAAGACAGCCCCAAGCCACCCTCGTCGCCACGGGCCTCGCAAGATAACGAGAGGAAGTCAGCCGAGGTAGAGGACCATGCTGTGGCAGATAACTTGAGTGCGCCCCGGATATCTGAAGATGTGTCCGTCACAGAACCAAGCAACGGGGTCGCTTCTGAACCAACAGACAGCTCCACTGCGGCCCAGCCGCCATCCGGTGTGGTCACGGAAATTCAGGAGGACCGCATCAAGCAGCTGGAGAAAGCGCTGGAGGAGTTGGCGGCGCAGCAGCAGGAGGAAACCCACAACTATGTTGAGCAAATCGACGCCCTGCAGGCGAAACTCCAATACCTTGCCCGAGAAGCCACTGACTCGGCAAGAAAGGCGGCTAGAGAGGCACCAGGAGGCCTGGAGAAGAAACTGGCAGAGAAGGACCAACAAATAGCTGGGCTCATGGAAGAGGGCAAGAATCTGGCTAGTACGGAACAGAAGCTCCGCGCCATCAGCAAGAGCCTGCGATCAAAGATCGGCGAGAACGAGAAGGAGATCAGCAATGTCAAGACCTCGAAAGGCAAGGTTGAGCAGGAATTAGAGGTCATGCGGAGGAAGTCCAGGCGCGCAGACGACTTAGAGAAGTACCAAGAGGTGCTTCACAAGCGGATCGGCCAGTCTCAGAAAGAGATCGACGCCCTCAAATCCGAAGGGTCCAACAAGGACAGGACTATCGCTGATCTGAAAGCGCAACTCCAGAAGTCGGCGGAGGACAAGGAGGCTCTCTCCAAGAAGGTCAACGAAGAGGCGCTGGCCAAGGAAAGAAAGAGAGTCCGAGACTTGGAAGAACAAGTTTCTGATTTCAAGGTGGAGAAGGACCTGATGATCGATCGCAGCAAAGCACGAGAGAACGAGCTTCACGAGAAGGCCGAACGAGCCGCGGAGCGCGCGCGCGCTGTTGAGGTTGAATTGAAGGCCGAGATACAGGTGATGGAGAGCAAGATGGAATCTATGAGGGTAATGGCCGAAGAGGTCTCCTCGGGAGCCATGGGCGACTCTCAAGCAAAGCTTCTGCGACAAGTCGAGACGCTACAGACGCAATACGCCATCGCGACCGAGAACTGGCAGGGAATTGAAAGCACGCTACTTGCTCGCATATCCAGCCTGGAGAAAGAGAGAGACGAGGCACAGCACCGAGAGTCGGAAATGAGGAAGAAAGCCCGCGAGGCTGTGAGTACTGTCCGCACCGCTAGGGTGAGTTCGATGAATGCTGACTGCTTAACAGGCTCTCCGTGCCAAGCGCCACGAGGAAGAACTTGAGGATACCAAGACGCAGCTTCCTACGATACAAGAGTCCGTGAAAAGCTACGAGTCGCAGGTGGAAGCCCTGAAGAAGAGGGCCGAAGAGGCCGAGGCTGCCTTGGCTAGCGTAAAAGCAGAGCTCGAGCAGCAAAAGACAGAGGCGAAGGCTGCTAAGGAGCAGGAGAGGCAAAATCAGTGGTTAGAGGACCCGCCAGCTCCGCCATTCAAGGGCGGAAGCAGGCCAGAGTCCCCTGCTATCTCTATGCCGGCGAGAAGCTACAGCACCGAGCTACTTGGATTTGGATCACTATCGAACAAGTTCCGGAAGCAATCGGCGCCATCCAGCAACGGAGACCCCGTGGAACGTTATACTTCACGGAGGACATCGGTGCAGCCTTCAAGCAGGCCATCACTCCACACCACTAATTCAAACACGCTACCCCCAATACTCAGTCCCACGATAGAAGCATTACCGGCGGCACCGTCAATACACCCACTCGAGAGGCAAGATACCTCGGACAGCGCGGAGCTGTCCTCGTCGCCAAAGCAGATCGTCCAGGACATGGTGTCGGTCTCGACGGTGGCGGCGGGGCCTTCGGTGCAGCTAGTGGAGAAGCTCAGCGCGGCGATCCGACGTCTGGAGACGGAGAAGGTGGCGGCCAAGGAGGAGCTGACACGGATCTCGAGTCAACGGGACGAGGCGCGCGCCGAGATCGTGGCGCTCATGAGGGAGACGGAGAACGGCAGGAAGGCGGCCGAGGAGGTGACACGGCTGCGGGCCGAGGTGGCCGAGGTCAACGAGCGCTACGAGACGACGCTAGAGCTGCTGGGCGAGAAGAGCGAGGCGGTGGAGGAGCTCAAGGCCGACGTGGAGGACGTAAAGGCTATGTATAGGGACCTGGTCGAGAGGACGATCAAGTGAGACACGGGGGAGCAAGGCCAGATGGGGTGGTCGGAGTTCTAGATGAGGACACTAGGGTGTTTGGTCGCGTAGACATGTTCAACAAGACAAATTAAGTTCTTCTAGCGGGGCTTAGGAGCCCAATTCTTTCTCATGATATTCACGATACATCTTTCCTCCATTAGCCAGTTCACCAGCCCACGATCGCTCTTCCAGCGTTAAAGCCCACGCCTATCTCACAGCTCGATACCTTCATTCTCCGCCATCCGCTCGATGTACTTGCGCACCTCCTTGTCGGGCGCCAGGTCCAGCGCCAGGTGCCCTTCCAGGTCCCGCTTGTCCGTCTCGGCTCCCGCCTTGAGCAGTGCGACGGCGGCGTCCCCGTGGCCTTCGGCGACCGCATGGTGCAGGGCTGTCTGACCGTCGCTGTCGGTAGCGTTCAGTGGGCTCTTGTTCTTTACGAGAAGGGTTATCATGGGCACTGAGCCGATCGCTGCGGCGCGGTGGAGGGCGTACTGTGCGGCTGTTAGTCCTGGCTTGTAATCTCATTCCTCGGGCGGCCTAGATATATCCTCGGGAACCGAAGGTGCCCTCAAAAGAGACTGAAGTCATAGGAGAACCTACCTGGCCTCTCTTGTCACGAATCCGTGCTGATGCCGGCGGTTGGTTCTCGAACAACCTGCGGGCGATGTCGATGTTGTTCTTGGAGGCCACGAAATGGACGACTGTTTGGCCGGTGTTGTCTGCGGCGAGGGATCAGCCGGGAAGAAAGACCAGGCTGGGAATGAAGCCCGGGTTGAGGGGCCTTTAATCACTCTTCTCATTCGGGTCTGCGCCCTTGCTCAGCAGGAACTCGACGAGCCTCTCACTGTCCTTTACGCTGGCCGCGATCATGAGCGGCGTCCAGCCTATCTCATCCTGCATGTGACGTGGTGTTCTTTAGCATATGAGCCCCTCGGGACTACAACTCTTCGTAGCTGCGCTACCGTACCTGAATGTCGACATCGAAACCCTTCTGCTCCGCCAGCAACTGGGTGATGTCCAGTTGGTTTGCGGAAGCTGCCCAGTGGATCGGCAGCCGGCCGTCGTCGTCCTTGCGCTTGGCGAGTGTTGGCTCGGCCTGGAGAACGAGGGCACGATTGGTCAGCTCGAGGTTGCTTGTTTCATGGAAACCTCCTCATTTCCGAACAGACTGACGTTCAAGAGAGACTGGACGGTTGAGACTGCGAGGTGTTAGTGAGGCCGCAACTCGTACGGGAATGCTCATGGATGACACTTACGCTTGCCCTCTCTGCAGGCAGCATGGATGGCGAACTTGGATTGCGCATCCATTTTCTCTTCTCTGCCCTGAACTATGAAGAAGTCTTGGGAGGAGCTCGGAAGTTCAGGATCTTAGGTTCTTGGGATGGTAGGGAATGTCTTCTGTGAGCACTCGCCGCTTGAACGTGAGCTGCGTTTGTAAGTGGTGCCTATAAGTGAGTGGAGGACCAGGATTTGGCTGCGACTCCCAGGCACTAGACCCAGACCCACTTGCTCTCAGCGCAATTTTGCCCTCACTTTCTGGGCTTTGCAGTTATTTGAGACGACATGGGAGCTGTTTCTTCCATATTGGTGATATGAAGACTCATCATCTATATGTATTCAATGTCATAACACTTTCGACAGCAGACATGTTCCTCTCGCAGATCTTTTAATGGCAGCTGCAGTGCATAATCATATCTTGCTAAATCGCCCATGCCTTTGGACCCCTTATGAGCAGAAAAGACATGTTCCCCATGGAGGCTGAAATGGAAGGAATCTCATCTACAAAATTCCGTTGCAAGGCTGAATTCGAATATGTGATTCGGTTTGTTGACAATGATTAGAGATCTACTCTCCTCGCAGACCCCAGTGCAAGCAGTCCCGCTGTAATCCCTTAGCTCCCCTCCCGTTTCGCTGCGCAAAGACCACCATCAATCAATCTGCGTCAGTGCCTTGCTAAGCTCCCGAATTTTTGGAACCGCGTCTCCAAGCTCACCTAAATCAACGTCTCCTCTACATCAACTGCACCATAAAACTGCCTCCCGCATCACACGATTCTGCGCACACACGGCTCCACTGTGCACAATCGAAATCCCTCCCCGGCCTGATATCGAATACCTGTCCGAGACAACCTCACAGCGGCGATGGCAGCCGACGTCTCGACGACTGGCCTGGAGTCGCTCATCTCGAAGAACGCGAAGGCCACCAGGCTCGCCTATGCAGATTCAACAGGCCGCAAGCGGATACGCCTCGATCCTTCAACAGAACCGGAGCCAGAGGCTGACAAGGACGCCATCTCAATACGCCTACACGCCGAATACAACGATGTCTTAGAACTGCCCGCGCCGCTGGCTGCGAAACAGGCCGCAGCAGCCGGCGCAAGGAAGAGGGCGAAGAAGCCAGCAGGGGAGGCAGCGCCAACGCCAGCCGAGGAGAACACGAGGAAGTTGATAGAGGGAATTCCGGCAAAGGCGCCAAATGGGAAGCCTGGGGCTGGACCGCAGTCAAACGCGCTTGTGCGTCGAACGCCAGGCGCACCTGGTGCAGGCGGTGCCGGTGATAGAGGCCAGGGTGGTTCACAGACGACGAGCCTGATGCGCTTGTCGGAGGCAGTGAATTCGCAACCTAAACCAGAGTGGCACAAGCCATGGAAGCTGCACAAGGTCATCTCGGGCCACTTGGGTTGGGTGCGCAGCGTCGCCGTCGAGCCGAACAACAAGTGGTTCGTGTCAGGCAGCGGCGACAGGACGATCAAGGTGTGGGATCTGGCGTCTGGGCAGCTGCGGCTGACGCTGACGGGGCACATCAGCACAGTTCGGGGTCTGGCCGTTTCGCCAAGGCATCCGTACTTGTTTTCTTGTGGTGAGGACAAGATGGTCAAGTGCTGGGATCTGGAGACGAACAAGGTCATTCGACACTACCACGGCCATCTCTCGGGCGTCTACACTCTCGCACTACACCCTACCCTGGATGTGCTGGTCACGGGTGGAAGAGACGGCGTTGCAAGAGTGTGGGACATGCGGACCAGGAGCAACATCCACGTCCTCAGCGGCCACACCGCCACGGTCAGCAGCGTGATCTGCCAGGAGGCCGACCCTCAGGTCATCACGGGTTCTCTCGACAGTCAATGCCGGATGTGGGATCTTGCCGCGGGCAAGACCATGGGAGTCCTGACTCACCACAAGAAAGGCATTCGAGCGCTGGCGTCGCATCCCTCCGAGTTCACGTTTGCCACAGGTAGCACTTCCAGCATCAAGCAGTGGAAGTGCCCCGAGGGCGCTTTCATGCAGAACTTCGAGGGCCACAATGCCATCATCAACACGCTCTCAGTAAACAACGATAACGTCCTGTTCTCCGGAGGTGACAACGGCTCTATGAGCTTTTGGGTAAGTGCAATCTCACCCACCTCCCATTTCTGTGGTTGAATCCAACTAACATAAGGTGACAACAGGACTGGAAATCTGGGTACCGTTATCAAGCTATGGACACCATCGCACAACCAGGCTCGCTCGACGCTGAGAACGGCGTGTTCTGTTCCACATTCGACCACTCAGGGCTGCGGCTCATTTGTGGTGAGGCGGACAAGACAATCAAGATATGGCGTCCGGACGACGAGGCGACACCAGAGACTCACCCCATCGACTGGAAACCCACAATGCAAAGGCGGCGGTTCTAAAAGCCGAGCTGGGGTATAGCAGCGCTCGTGAATAGACAGTCCCCTCCACTGGGACATTCAGATAGGCATGGGGAAATAATCAATTTCTGTGGCATGAGAATGCCCTGTGTAAAGAAGAGATACTCGTCTGGCCTATTACATTTACTGCAAAACGTGACCGTGGATCGGCTTGGGTATGCAATGATGTGTGAGCAATTGGCCTTTTGAGAGGCCCTCAGTTGTGGAATTCCGGACGCCTCTTCAAGGCCCACCATCGGTGTTTAGCCTAAGTAAATCATCCAATGTGGGTGAGTGTTGGCAACCACTATTTACCCACCAAGTCTGACGGCACATAGCTCGCCTACATGATGAGGCTCATAGCCTTGATTTCAGGATCGTCCCGGAACGCGAGCCGGACCTCCGCGTCCCCAATCGCAAGGCGGATCTTGCTCGGCCGTTCAGCCTTCTGTGCCTCCAGATTGATGATGCCAGCACCCGTGAGATCGACGGCGGCAGCCCCTAGGCCTGCGAGTCTGACCCCCTTCACGTCACGCCTTGTCTTGTTCTCCCATGCATTGCCACCAGCCGGGCATGCCTTCTTCTCCAGTAGCTCTAGCTGCCGGCTGTCAGCGGCGAGCTTCAGCGAGCGCTGCATCTCCTCGAGCACATCCCCGTACGTGCTCTCCGCCAGACCCGTCCTCTGGGTCCTCGCTAGGAGCGCAGACAACAGCAGTCTTGAGGCGAAGGGCAGGGTGCGCAGGTATTGTTGCAGGGGACTGCTCGTGGCCTCGTTGATAGCCCTCCGCACTGTATCGATTGTGACCCTGCCGAGATTCTTCTTCTTGCTCGGGGTTTCACCCTTGGCTTCTTTTTCTCTCTGCCTCTTGCTTGGCGTCGAGGGCTCTGACGTTGAGTCGGCTGCCTTTACCTCGACCTCCGCCAGCTCCACCGCCCTCCTGCAAATGTCAAGCGCCCGTCTGGCGTCTCCGCTGACTGCAGCGACTTTCCGGCTTGCGAACTGAATGGCGTCTGGCTCAACGATGTTTCCGGGGACGCCTTCGAGTCTCGACTGCACGATTTTCATGAGTTGCTCGTGGTTGTATCCAGGGAAAGTTATTCGAGTAAGTCCCAAGCGACTGCTGATCTTGTTGCTCAGTGTCCTCTCCGGCAAGTCCATGGTATTCGCCACAGCCAACACAATAAGCCGGCTGTGTCTCAAGCCAGGCCAGTTGAAGAAGTTGTACATGACTCCCTGGTTTTTGGTGACCAGTTGATCAAGCTCATCCATCAACACAACGCATGGCACCCGACGAGGGCTAGGATGGCTAAACTCCCTTTCCAACAGATCCAGAGCCTGCGCCGGGCTTACTCGTTGCCCCTTAAGCGCCTCCCACAGGAGTGAGTATGCCTGATGCGGATCCGTAATCTTCATACCGTTGATTTCGACAAAGATGAAGTCGTCCAGCTCGTCCGATCTTACTGACTCATCCAGCCGGGAAACCACCTCTCTTACTGTCGCGGTCTTTCCTGTTCCAGGCGTCCCGGATATGTAGATACAGGTGCCCATGCCATCCGTGATAGCAGCCTCGAGGTGAGAGTAGACTAGGCTGAACTCTGCCTCTCGGCAAGGAAGGCTGGTCGGAACAGATGCAACGTGAAGGTTGGCTCGGGCCAGTTGGAACGGAGAGGATTGGTGATGATTCGGTGAAAGGACGCGGGTTGCCAACGGAGTGAACTCGAGGTGTTTCTTCAGCACCACCCTTTGCGACTGTCAGCCTCCGAACACTCTGACGAAACATGCAGTTACTTACTTTCGATGCGATGACGGAGTTACCGGTTTGCTCGCAGATCGTGGTTTCTTCGGCGTGCCAAGGTGGCTAGACGGCTTCCGTGGCGTTCGCTTTTGGCCTCTTTCTTCGTCGTCGCCATCACCGTTTACATCATAAAGGTCATCCGGGGTTCTCTGCCTTGCTGGCCTGCGCTTTCTCGTCGCTTTTGTCCCGCCTTCAACCAACTCCTCCAGGGTGTGGATATCGTCAGCTCCCTGATAGAGGTCTTCCCACACGAACTCATCGGTGTATGTGGCAGTCCTCGTATTACAACCCCGCCGGCAAACAAAGATCTTGCCATGGTCTTTTGCGCTCCGTGGCACCTTTCCACTGGGATAGAGTTTGTGGAATGCTTCCGCCGACATGACCTTTGCCCTCCCATTGATAGCTGCCAGTGGGTTCAAGTCCGAGTTTGGGGTAATGTACAGCTCGTTCTGCGAAAAGCGTCAGCTTCATCAGTTGCCGACCTCTGCTTCCTCCCCTTAAGGAGCAGTCTCCTAGAACTCACCCAGAGAAAGTCCGTCCTCTTCTTGTGCTTGTTTCGAATCTCCTTTTCAGATGAGAACCACAAGAAATCAGCAGCCATCTCCCCGTCTTCGTCCTCCAGGAAGTCACGAATGATGGCAACCCAGGCCTCTCCGGTCGTCTCTGCTTTGAGAAGCACAATGTCGCCCACGCGACACACAAATGAGCCCATCCTTGCGCCGACAATCTTCGGCTCGTCATCCATCATGGCACGCTTCCTCTTCCGTGATGGCGTTCCAGCCGGCGAGGCTTCCCGAACGTCGGCATGGATCCATTCCCAAGGGTGGTCATCGACGCCCAACTCATCGTCCGAGTCTTCCCTGGCGATGCCCGGCAACACGGCCTGCTTGCTCCTCCTCGAGGGCCGTGATGAGGTAACTGAAGGCATGGGTGCTGTTCCAGTTTGTCACTACCAGCTCAGGCGACTTTACACAATGAGGCGGTCAGATCGGTTGCTGGCCGGGTCAGAAGCCTACCGTGCGTTTGTTCGCTTTTCGGGAAGGCGCGTAAAGTGGTCCCTGACTCCAGACGCGGCTGCACGCGAATCCCTGTCGTGCAAGGGCGACTTACACACGGCTTATGACGTCCCCCTGATCCATGCAACAAACGGGGTTATCTGACTAACACAGTATCAAACGGCCTGCCTCGAAGTTGCTCTGCTTCACACGAAGGAATTGTCAAAAGAAAGAAAGAAAGAAAGAAAAGAATATCTATTCAGCCAGCTTGAATACTCTAACAATTTGCAATTCTATTGGGACAATAAGCAAATTGTGGGGTCCTGCAGTCCTATTCAGGCAAACAAAATGCACAATGGAGACTTGCATAGAGGACAATGGCTGCGTGCTTTCCAATTGGAAACTACCTAGGTACTGCGTTGTGCTTTCTATTTGGGCACTCATCGAAAGCTTCCTGCCTAAATAACAGGACCTACGACAAACTTACTTAATGCTTAGGCTTCCAGATACAAGATCCCACTAGACAGACATCTTCCTCCCCTCCCCTCCCCTCTCCACTTCACTTCACTTCACTCAAATCGTTTGAGCCCTCAAACACACAAGATCACCAACGTCACCCTTCTTCCAACCAGTTGAAATATCAACGCTTATCAAGCACGGATTGAACGTCTCAATTTCTATTACAACGGCAGCTTCATTCTCCATTCACTTTACCTGTTTTCTCTAGTCACCATCTACCCGTTATCAGCTATCCCAACCCAGCTGCCCACGGGCCAAACTCATTCAGGATGTCAGCTCACCCGTCAATGGATCCACGGTTCATGAGCCGTGGTGACCCTCGTTACGGAATGTTTGAGAATCGACGCACCAAGATCAAGAAGGTTCAGCAGACGAAGTTTCTGGGGGCCGCTCCCAAGACTGCGAAAGTAAGCCATCGATGTGTGCCTAGACGAGTGACAGGCACACTTTACTGACCAAGTCTAGGAATGCCAATTGGCTTTGCCACGCAACGAAGTGGCTGAAACCTTGATCGACGAAACCGACCTTACTACAACCAAAATCCTCGCAGAGATCAGGGCTAAGCACAATGTCTGGGTGAAGGTCAACCGCGGAGATCGCTTTGTCACACTCTCGGGTGACAGTATCCATAGCCTGAACTTGGCCAAGGACGCGCTGCGAGTTTTCCTAGTCGGGATCAACAAGGAGGTTCAGAGCCGAATGATCATCCTGACCCACCACTCAATCACAGCGACACAGGGCTCCGTCCAGATCAAACCGACCAGTCAAGACAACTCCTTGTATCGGCCTGTGACCGCTCCAAAGCCGATCGAAGTAGACCTTATCTCCTTTTCTAACAGCGAGGATGGAGACAATGCTCCCGAGTTTCAGCATGGCTTGGACGGGCAAGGCCCCGAAAGCGCTCCCGATTCCGACATGGGCGACCTCGTGGATCAATTTCGAGTAGCCGTTCAGGAGACTGGCAAGCGTCTCCGTCCTGCCGCTGGTGAATTGAGGGTGAGAGCGCACATGGGAGTTTTCACGCTCAAGAAGCGGCAGACCAAGACGGACAAGTACGAGTCCGACGAGGCCCTCAAGAAGTTTCTCGATATGGGAGCCGACAGAGGTTTCATTTTTGTTCACCACAAACTCGGCAACCAGTCTTGGGCTGCCCGCATGCTCGAGACCATCTACAAGACCGAAGATCTTGAAAACCCAGCCGCTGCCCAATTCTACGTGGCTGACGCTTCAGAGATCTCCATCCGAGACATGAAGCCTAAGTTCACCTTGGTGCTGTTTGCGAAAGACCTTAAGGTTGAGGTCGACATCGTATATGACCCAAAGTATCACTCCCGCCCTCAAGTCGGTAGTGTACGAGCGTTCTCATTCAACCGAGAAAAGGTTGCAGAGGTTGCAGTTGCCTGCCCCAACAGGAAGTTCGACTGGCACTTGTCGGTCGAAGCTGAGATCCCAAAGAGCCAAATCCCTTGGGAGTTGCTAGAATTCATCAATGACGGCCTCAGGTTCAAGCCTCCGGTCTCGAAGAAGACTGGAATCAACGATGATTTCTTATTCACGCAGATGAACAACTACTTACTTCGTGCTGCAAGCATCGACAACGTTGCCTGCAAGGTCTTCTGGACCTTCCAGACCGCAGAAACGCCCTACTACCTTGAGGTGGCAGTCTATCATGAGTGGGGTGCTGGTTTCCTCGAGACACCCAAACCTTTCTACCCTTGGAAGGCGCTGCATACTGCTGTCGTCCCTCATCCGATCAAATCATGCGGAGTTTCTATCTACGGACACGAATGGGACCACAAGATGAGGGATATCAACAAGCCCGGAAAAGGGCGACAGGCTGACTTTGACAATGGGTTCCCTGAGCTGTTTGACAGTGAAGACTACAGCTCCAGCATCGAGCACTTCTTGAAGCAAATTCAGCGCCTGCACGATTTCACAGAGGTGGCCAATGACCCAGGACAAGAACAGATTTGAGCCAATTTCGGCCCCTGGAATTTCGACCAAAGCATAGGGTGAGCTCATACAACTTCTCATTCCTTTGACCGCTGATGCTAACGGCTCCATCTAAAGTTCTGTCCTTTGATTAAGCCCCTGTGTCTTTCTCAGGGAAGGAAATACCATTGTTAAGGTGGCGGGAGAATTTGGGCAGCCCAAAACGAGGAGGCCACTACAAGACTCTGGTTGTCACCTCGGTCCCTGGCCTGTGGTTGCGAGCCTCACGATGAAGGCTGTTGTGGTTGTGCAAGAATCTTCTGCTTGAGGACTATACGCAACAAAGTCAGAAAAGTTTTGAGGACATCCAGTTACGGTTTAGAACTTTACCTTCTTCGACAGCCCTCAATGAACTTGACTTGTTCTGAATGATGGATTCCAAGTCTGTGATATTGCCAGAGAGGTCCTGAATCTTGCCCTCGTAAAACTCTGAAGCACTCTTCACATCCTGCATGGCATTAGATAATATTTTGGTAAGTGCGTACACAAGACAAACCTTTTCCACGTAGAACCCTGTGCCTATATCCACCAGTACTCGATCAGGGCTTGAGATGTTACCCTTAACGTACAAAGAGTTTGTCAGGGGAACCAGAATCTCTTTCTTATCTGCAAAAGAAGGTTTAGCACAAAAGGTGCACAGTAAACGGACACGCATCAACCCTAGTCGGACTCTGGTCTGCTCACCTTGGGTGCTGCCCTGGGTCTTCACGCAACGCAAGCAGTCCTTAAACTTGATCTGCGCAGCCTGTAGCTGTGCAAACGACGTGGTAAGGTGCTCGACCTCCTCGTCCAACTGCTTCTTGACGGCCGTGAGCTGTTGGCCGCTCAGCTGGTCGAGGCTCACTGTGGCCATTGTCAGCGGGATGAAAAGATTTGGGTTGGTGATCTGATCTCACCTCCTTGTTGCTGCGCTCCTCCCGACATGTTGAGCAACCACTTCTGATGTGATGTTGTTCAACAGTGGATTATTGAGTTCTGCTCATCCTGTGGTGACCCCTGGAGCAAGCAGGTATGGGTAAGTATGGGTAGTGCAACAGGTAGGTAGGCAGGTACCTGGGCCGCGGCTGGCCAATGGGCCCGGGGGTGCTGGCCCAGGACGATGGTGGGCACTTCTAGCTGCCCGATAAGATAGCCCCACGTCATCCCAACCAACTCCCACTTGAATAGCCTCTCCATCTCAGTTACAGTTTCTCAAGCCTTCAAACGTCCCTGACTACGGATAGGAGCCAGTGACTATACAAACGGATATAGAGAGTCACAGAGACTGGCAAATCACCAAAAATGGACAGATTTGAGGCCATATACTCCAACACACCGCCGGCTCCTCCACCCAAGCCGGGCAGTCACGATGTCTCTCGCATGAGCACGCCGACAAATACACAATCACCCGGACCATCACCGCTTCCAGATCAGCAGCAACATTCCGACCTCCCAGAACCAGCAGGAGTACCAGTATCACAACAAGCACAAGTCACTCGGCCGCAAGCAGTACAGGACCCTGGTGACCAATGGCTGCCCCAGTTCCTTGAAGACAGGTCGTGGGTCGCCTCAACTTTACTCTCTGTGGAAACCAAAACGGCAGCATTCTGACCACCTTCTCTTACCTAGGAAACAAGACCTCGCCGAAATCCTCTCCACCCCGGCCCTCCTCTCAGGCCTCACCCACGGCCCCTCAACAGCCCACCCCTCCCTGACAGCCAGCACCGAGGCACTCTCCTCGAGCCTGTCCGCCAACATCGACCTCGCAAACCACCTCCTCGAGCTCGAGTCTCGGCTTGCACACGCGCGCGGGTCGGCGCAGGCGCTCCTCCTCAGCACGCACGCGTCGGAGCGGGCGTGGCGCGCCAAGCAGAGCGAGATGGACCACGCGCTGAGCCCGTTCGCGCCGGCGAGCCTGTACCAGCGGCTGGGCGCGGGCGTCGCGGAGCAGGGGCAGGTGTGTGCGGCGCTCGAGGAGAGCTTCCTCGAGGGCGAGGGCGACGACGGGGCCGCTGCCACCGAGAGGGAGACGCTCGACTGGGTCCGAAGGTATAGGGAGGCGAAGAAGCTTTATTACCTCCGCCAGGAGAGGAAGGAGAGGTGGGATGAGGGGCGGGTGGGCGGTTGGAGATGAGGAGCGGCTAAGCTGGAAGGTTCTTGGATCCTACGCCTCGGCTTGGTGAGGCAGCTCGCGCCCGCCCGGCCATTGGCGGTAGATTGGTCAGCGGTGACTTCTCCAGCCATGGACTAGTATCGCGCTGCTCTGCACGTCAGACTGCTGGAGAGTATTGCACTGAAGCAATCTCGCCCGAAGCATTCTACAAGTGCTCCGTGCCCTCATGATTGGATCATGAAGACGGCCTGTCACAACCAGTCGCCCCGTCTGCTGTCATGGTAAAATGACACATCATGCAGAGGAAAGCGCAGACTTCATACATGTCACATTGCGAGCGGTTGCAATAATGTCAGAAGTAACCTGAGAAAGGGGCCATGGAGATAGGCCAAGAAGAAATTTGGGGCTTCCCGCAGGGGAATAGGTATCTAGATGCTATACTATATAACGAGCCTCGCATGCTCGGGACAACCAGTTTCCAAGTGCCGGCTGAAAGGAATCGAACAAGGTATGATGGGCGTCCGAACCAAAGATGCTGCCGGCCGAAGTCTGAATCGTCGTATAAAACAAAAGTAAAAAAAAGTATATCCGCGGAAGTGTCGAGGCCCTTGACGAAAGTATGGAATTATACTTTTCCAGGGGTGGTGACGCGTAGAGGGAGGTGAGAAGGGCAGAAGAAGAAGTGGAAAAGAATATGATAATGAAGCCCCCAACTCGCTAACATTTCAGCATGCTGAAGGGGCTCTTGGCCTCCTCGGGGCTCCGAGGGCTCATGGGCAGGGCGAACAGGTCCTCTTCTGTGTCGACGCTCCTCTCTGGGGCGGGTGCGCCGCCCTCAATGACTGCGCCCAGCGATGCCATGCCGCCGGGGCCCGCCGGCCGTGCCAGGCCCGCCCCTCCTGAGGCTGGAGTGAAGGCGGTTATCTTGCGCTCAGCTGCTGCCGAGTTCTTTGCTTCATTGTGGCTTGCTGTGCGACAGAGATTGTTGTTAATAAGTTTCTCACAGCCCGGGCTGAAGATGGAGAACTGGAACTGGAACTGTATAGGGTGACAAGGNGGGGGGAGACAGCCAAAAGAGAAGAAAAAAAGGAAGAGAAAAAAAAGGATGGCTTACCCTCCTTTGCCGCGGCAAGCTCCGCGGGCGATGTCGCCAGCTTCAGGCCCTTGAGCCTCTCGCCCAGCCTGCCACCGATGGGGCTCCTGGGGCTCACGGGGCTGGAGGAGTCCGGGTTCTGGGGCACGGGGGGGATGGCGCCCTCGCTGGAGGTGTCGATCTCGAGGCCAAAGTGGTCGACGATCCACTGGCGCTCCTGCAGGACCATCTCGAGCCCGACGCTCTCGCTGTTGTCCCTCATCTCGGCGGCGATCTCTGCCTCGAGCTCGCGCAGCCTCCTCTTGGCCCATATGGTGTGCAGCACGCCCCGCGTGCCCTTGTCCTCGCTGACCAGGCCCTCGGGGAAGATGGCGGGCAGCGGCTTGGTGCGCAGCTCCGTCAGCCCCGTGCGCTTGCTGATGGTGACGAGCGTGGGGATCGGCGCGCCGGGCGGGAGCAGGAAGTAGACCCGGCGCGTGCCCTCGGGGGCGTCGGTGTCGCGGATGGGCAGCACGGTGAAGCCCTGTTCTCGGTCCTCCTTCTTCCCCCCGTCCGGGCCCTTGCCCTCCCACATCACATCCCAGTCGTCACACCCGTTCTGGGCCAGCTCACGCTCCCGGTCCGCGCCGCCGGAGCTTGCCGCCGCGTCGGTGGCCGCACGCGCGTCCCACTCGACCATGAGGATCTTGGTCCCCTCGTTGCCCTTGGTGCCCGCCTCGAACTCGAACCTCGACAGCGTAAACGCCGACGAGGGCGAAGTCGGCGTCTCCACCACGTTCACCCCGCCAACGTCCGCGGGCGGAGCGACGGCTGGCTGCTCCGGGCTCGCCATGGTCTCACTCCTCTTTTTTTCTTCTTTATAAATATTATTATTTTATTTTTCTGTGAGGGCTTGTGCGCGTGGGGTCACCACGGGGCGCTTGTGGGTAGGCGCGCGGCTGGCAACAGGGGGGGGGGACTGAGGGAGGGTGGTGGTAGTATATCGGTCGTATAGTTTGTGTCGCGGAGGGTGGCAGGCCGGATGTATAATGATTGTTGCGGAGGGAAGGGTTGTGTTGAGGCAGGCAAGAGAATCGTTGGAGGATGGCACACACTCTTTCAACGCAGGCACACACTCGAGAAGGCAAAGGCACACACGGCACGGCAACCACACGAGCTGGGCTGCAAGTCCCCGGGAGAGGGAAGCAGACGTAATACTTATTAAAGTGATGCGCGCTGGGGCTGGAATCCCGGAGGTGGATGACTGAGGCGGGGCTCTGGGGCTCGACTTGGGACCAACAAACGCAGGGCCGCCACCTCACTGGTGTATGAGATGCTGGTAGCCTGGGTAGCTCGGCGACATATGCATAAGGATGATGCGCCTAGGGCAAAGTCTTGGTATCCTGTACCTTTTGGTTATTGAAGTGGCGGGGAGACGGGATCGAATAGGGGAAGGGGTAAATGCAGGGCCGGGCAGGCCCCGGGCTTGTGGTCCAGCTGTCAATTTTAATATAAAGTGGACAATGCCAGGAGCTGGAGGATCAGGACATCACAGGATATGTACATACATATCTCACAGGACAGGAATTGCGAAGGGCATAACCCGCCCACGGGGCCAGCACAGGACTCCTATGCAGGGCCAGTGCAGGCGCACAATGTACCGGGTACTGGGTACTGGGTACTGGGTACTGGGTACTGGGTACCGAGCATCCCGCATTGCACTACGTACTATTGCGGCGGCGGCGGCCATGGGGGGCATCGAGACGACGTCCGGGCCCTCGTCGCAGCTGGGTGGAGAGACCCTATATCGGAGCTTCGGTAAGATGGGAGCACCGCTGTACCGACAGGCTGGCCAGCAGTCTTGTGCTGGTCTACACCCCCAGGTCTGGAATACCAAGCCAGGGCAAGACGTCGGAAGCCAAGGGTGGGAGCTCTATTGTCGCAAGGATGATGATGCCGCCGCGGGCCAACAACAGACGACGTCCACCTGCCAGCGTGCAGCGTGCAGCTTGCAGGTCGCATGTCGCGGCCTGGCTGTCAGCATCCGAGACAGCATGCACAAAGAAGCAATGCCCGGGTCGAGGGCGGCCTCTAGTCGCCTCTGATGACTCGACAATGGCATGGAAGGGGCGACAGCACCAAGCAAAAGATTTCGTGTCTCCTTGGCCATGCGAGATACTGTCGATGCCACACGCCCAGCAGTCCCGGGAGGGCGGGAGGTACGGAGTACACAGCTCACCAGAATCCTGCTTGACCTTTCCCTGCTCCGAAATCCGCAACCCCGCAGAGAAAGGTAGTGTACCGTACAGAGTACAGAGGGAGGAGAAGAAGCAGACCTTCAAAACTCCTTGAACAGCAGGCGGGCAGCGAATCGCACAATTGCTCGAATCAGAGCGCGAGAATGGGCGTGTGGCGTTCCTCCCCATCCGAGAGCTCGGGACTGGGCACGCTACTGTAGATGGATGGGGGGAGGGCCTAAAAATAGCAGCCCATCCCACGAGGCCGGACAGGAACAGCACAGTGAGGAGTGACCACAGATTGGCAGGTGCGTACCGTGCCGGACTGTGCCGCGTACACACAAGCCGTCTGCTGAGCACTCAGACAGCATTCTAATAGTAGCAAGTTTCTACTAGACTGACTCTTCGACGGCCCGATGTCAAATCCTTCTTCCGCCTTCGAGAACAATTTTCCCTTCTTCCTACTCTACGAGGCAACTCCAGACGCCGGCCTCACCAACCGGCCCCCAAGTCAGCCAGGTTGATTACCAGCACTGACAGTTCGTCCTCCCACTCCTTGCAGGAACGGGTCAGATCCGACCCGACCCGCGTGCTCTAGTGCTTTGCTCATGGGTGTCTCAGGGTGACTTCAGACGAGATGGGAAAACGACCAGGTATGGTATACGCGTTGGAATAAGGTGCTGTCGGTCTGGAGCTGACTGCAGTCGTACCGCCGCCAATGGAAGCATGGACGCTCCCACGGGTCAACGCAAAGGGTCCAGGCACGCAGCAGGGGACCGACATGACCGACTCAATGTTGTGATACAAGCAGTCCTGCTTTGGAATCCTCCAAGTCACGCATTATTCAATAAGAGACATATGAACCTATGCCGTAGGAGGCTGTCCCCGTCACACTGTAGTATGCAGGGTGCAGCCCATGTTACACGTGGGAATCCTGGGATCTGAGAGCTCTGCACGCCCTGAATAGATGCAGGCATATTATTTCCGGGTGCACTCGGTCACCGCTGCCTGGTACAGTATACATCAACGGGACCGCCTAATGAGTAGTGCCCCCATCATGAAACGAATGCAGGAGTTGGTCGCATGGACGGCCTCGGGAGATTAGGCAGGATGCACAAGATTGCTGGCGCGAGCTCGTGAACACCTTCTGGCTTCGCGAAGCGAGTATGGCGGCTCCGTAGGGCAGCAAGGTCATGGCGATCTAAGATTCGTCGGAAAGCTCTTCTTTCTCGTGTGTCCGCGACGCATCCACACCGTCTATCTCCAACCTCCTACAACACAATGTCTTATGAACTGACATCCTAGAGGACGACCTCCCAATGGGTGACTTCTTATGATGCAACCTCGTATAGGAATACCTATAGAAGGATAATCTATCAATCTCCCAGGGGACAGCCTACGTAGAGGGACCCGTAGACAGAAGGTCTACCTGACAGCTTCTTAGCATATAAATCATAGTTAGGCAAGATATAGGCGTTCTGGTTTAAGATAATGACACTTCTCGAAGGCGCAATGGTGTCACAGTAATAATAAATGTGATCCTTGGGACATGATATCGCATTGGGACCATTTCAACTATTAAGATGGCTTCCATTGACTGCTTGCGAAATAAAGCGCCCAGCCAAAAGACCAGAATATCGAGCCGAAATACTTGGCCCCAAGCAGTATATTCGTCTGGCTGTGCTGTCATATCTGTTTTCTAGTTTCACTCTTATCCTGTTATACATCGGAAGGCGTATGTGGGGCCCTTCATACAGGAGGAAACACTCGAAGATCCAACATGTGTTCTTGTCTTCTCAAAAGAAAACAAGATAGAAAAGTAATGCCAATCACAGTTAAAAGGCACAATTGTCCATCAAATGGATGTGTCAGTCATGACATGTTTTCCCCTGAGCATCGCGGTGTATTATTGCCAATCGTCGAGAGTGGAATTGGCCGGAGTCATGGGCACGCCGTACGAGACAACGGTTTGGCATCGGAAACAGCGTGAATAATAGCATCAGAATGTTGGCCAGTGGCTGTCTGATAGCATTTTCAGTGGCCGACCGGATGGCAAGCTGTATTCTGCCTTCCCGGCCCCAAAGGCAGCCGAGGCAAGAACGAAGACGGAGGCCAAGCGCCGTTGATCCCCGGCCTCCTAGGCTTTTCAGCTTCCCGCAAACGCTCCGTCCCAGCGTCCCCCACTCCCGGGAAGGGAAGGGACGGGTGCAAGGAAGACCTTTCCCATCCTGCACCTTTCCCCACAAGAATTCCCTGTTTCCCCAGCTCCCCAGGCCTCCAGGCCCGCCGGGCCCGCCAGAGGGCCATTCGGTCCCAGCGAACAGGGTCCGGTTCCCCAGTTTCCATGCCCCCAAAGTCCCCTGACTGTGACTTCACCTCACAGGTGCTGCTGACCTCAGACGCATAGGCCATCTCGTAATTGTATCCGTCTTCCTTGCGCGTGACCCCATCCAGAGGTGGATGTGGACTGACGACGGCTGCATGCCTCATGAGACAGTGGTCGACAATCACCTGTCTCCTTGTGAGATCTGCGTCGACGTTCGTTGTCTTGTCTCTGTCGCGACCGCCAG
The DNA here is from genome assembly GCA_000800745.1 of Diaporthe longicolla. Taxonomy (NCBI): domain Eukaryota; kingdom Fungi; phylum Ascomycota; class Sordariomycetes; order Diaporthales; family Diaporthaceae; genus Diaporthe; species Diaporthe longicolla. The sequence continues at coordinate 87,490 of JUJX01000132.1, read as the reverse complement.
CGCCAGGTTTGGACAGAACCCGCGAAGCCAAGCCTCTCCGACGCGGCAGGGTGCTTGTTTGCCTGCCCAGCCGACCATCAGTGTCTCACAGCTCGCGTGAACAGGCACCGACCACTAGGACGGACCCTCCCAAAGCCCTCGCGTTCTGTTCCCGAGTACGAGAGACCCTACAGATTCCGTCCTGCACAGCCATGGCCAGCCGGCCCGTCCTTTCGGCACACCGCAGCCCGAGTCAGCATTGCGAAGCATGGCGTGCAGCGTGTAACGTGCCGTGCGAGTCGCCTGGACGCTGCTGCTGGCTCAGGTCTACGCTGGCATGCGACGCGCAGATATCGATCGAGCTGCTGCGAAGCCAAGGTCGCAGATTGATCGAGCCTCCGGGTTTGAGCTGTCATGTCAGACGTTACAGACAGATGGGCGCCCGCGAATTCTCGGCCGGGGGGTTGGTGATACCTCCACATGCATCCCTGTGTCCCTCTGGCCGTCCTGCTCGGCATCGCTTGTAGCGGGGACAGGAGGACCACACTGCCCAGCCCAGGACCGCGGCGCATTCGTTTCGAACAGGCCACCGCGCCGGCCGCTGGCGACTCACGGCACGGAAGGACTGGACCATGCCTATCCCATCTCTGACGTCCTTCCTGCCGAACAGTCAAGATAATCGGTGGACCACCCGCCAGGGAAGGGTGCCGATAGGCGTGGCCAATCAGCAGTGGCGCATCTCAGATGCACGAAAGACGCCGGAGAAGGGCCGGGGCGCGGGTCCCCTTGGGCGTGACTGCCCGGGACACTGACTCTGGCTTCCCGAAAGCTCCGGCCCCAGATTGCTCTGCCGGCTTGGTTTCCTCAGGGCTTATGAGCATGTTCGCGGTGTAGAAACATTACGAGATGAACGCCCGGTCAGTGTTCAAGATGTAGCTCTCCAGGCCAAGGCCAGAGACGCTGTCGCCGCTCGGTTTCGCCGAGTTGCTTCCAGTTCATTGGCAGCGGCCCTGAAGCTTTGAGACAGGCTTCGCGAGGTCTCATCAGGCGTGGATGGCTTGGCTGGTTGGGTAATTAGTCCGTCCGGTCGTCGCGTACTGGTGGCGACGACAGCGACTCGTCTGGCCCGTCTGGGATTTCTCAAGAAAAAGACCGGGTTCTGGATCGCGTCGGGCTGCCAACCCCACGCCCATGTGAACAAGCAACTGCCGAAGATGGTTCAGGGTTGGTTGCATTACACACCTTTAGGCCCCCCCCCCTCTTTCACTTCTGTCAAAGATAACCTGTCACTCCCTACCAGCAGAACCGAGCTCGATCAGCTGCAAGACAAGTTCTCGTCCTGCTCACCGAATGCTTGGGTCGTGTAAAATTATCACGAGAAGGGGAGATTTTTCCACCCCAATTCGATGCAACGACAACATGGTCGTCTCTCTGGTCAGGCGAATCAAGCCGCCCAGTGATTGACAGTGATATCACATCAGAATCTCCTCCGTCCGGCGCGATACCACCCTGCATGGCACCATCCAACGTCTTCCCGGGATAATTACGGAGGCAGCGTGATACGGTTTTAGGTGCACCACCCAGTAAAGTAAACTGCTGACAATGTGTCACACAGACAAACATCCTATACACAGTAGCAAACGTCAATTATCACAAAAGGGCTGTGCGATACGGCGATACTGTACTAGAGCTTTGTCTGAGACAAGTTCGTTGGTCTGAGCACTTATTAGTGACCTACTTGACGTCTAAGCAACTGTGGATACCCTCAACTTGCCGGGGCTCTCTTGATTGGCCACCTGCCAACTTGATATCGCAAAAAAGAGCAAAAAAGAACATCTCCCCTCTCGGATTTGAACCGAGGACCTATAGATAATCTTGCATACAATTACAGTCTACCGCTCTGCCAGCTGAGCTAAGGAGAGGATGTGTTGATGTCTCGCCAATCTGGCCAACCCATGTGCATCCGCTGCACTCTGGGTGGAGAGAATCGTTGGACTACCAGGGACCGTCACAACCACACATCGGCACTTGAAATAATGTAGATCAGACAAGTCTTGCTAAGAGCAAGGACTGTAAGGCGCTACTAATGTGTTGATGCCTTTGCTGCATTCAAGGGGCCTCCCAGAATAGACAAACAGGGAGACTGCAACGCAGACCACATCAGAGACATCATCAGAGACATCACGGAGGCAAAGCGTAGGTACTGCACATTCAACAGCCAGAAACCCAAAGCGGCAACGATGACTGGACGGGCCCACCACGGCGGTGGTACGGTTACGTCTGACCCTCTGGGCCGAACGCACCAGACGGCGCAGGAGCTTGCCATAAACGAAGAATTTGTGCGAAAGGCGTAACGTAACGCTTGTGACGCCTGGGCCGAAGAAGCATGTTGAGAAGGGACTTCGGGATGAGCTCGCCATTTTGCTCGCATCTTTGCTCCACGGGGGTAGCGAGACACCCTGGGCTTTTCAACCGGTTCTGGGCATTTCTGTTTCATTGGCCCCGGCTAAATGAGCCTCAGCTGCAACTCGTCCGTTTTTCTGTTGCTCCATGCGGCCTGCAGTAATGTCACGACCCAGCAGCAGCAGCAGCAGCAGCAGCAGCACTTTCAATATTGGAGCTCGAGGTCTTGTATCTGAAGACGATGGACTGACGATGATGTTCAACTACCGCAGTGGCAGAGTCTCCAATGTAATGCACGATGAGAGTCGATGGTTGCTATCAACGTTGTCACCATGTAGGCGACCAATGCAGCCCTGTCGCAGGCGAAGAAGATCCGTCGGAGCAGATCTCGGCCGTACTCTGAGCATGGTAACTTGGCGGGCCGTGGCCTCTGGTGGCCGCTCATCTCACCACAAGCAGATAGGCCCGAATTGGCGACAGAAACACCAGAGAAGCCCCAGTCCTGGGGGGGACATGGGGGGTCGACAGCGGGCCGTCGTAGGGTGATACCTGGACCCCGCATTCACAAGCAGTGTGGCAACCAGTATCTGCCTACCACCGCCGACACAGGCCGTCGAACGCTGAGAATCTTCTGGGGTGCCGCTCGAATCAGTGGACTCTGGCCCGATGGCCCTCCACTATTTCGCCGAGCCAAAACGCCGTGGTCCATCCGGATCCATATCGAGTTGGACCCATTCATTCACCTGCCCGTTTTCCTGTTGTTCTTGGCGCCCTGTGCGTGTGCCCTGCACAAGACTCTCCACCCCGTTCTCCAGTCTTTCCTCCCTGTGACGAGCCCTTTCAAGTTGTCAACAGCGTCCCCAGCCCCGATCACGATTATTCCACCTGCCAGTGTGTCGCCGCCTGGTTCCTCCCCCACAACTACCTGGGACGTTGCTGGCACTATTGCTTGATTTGGATTCATTCCTCCATTCTGTGTCTCTCTCTGTGTGCTGTGCTGTGCTGCCCTGTGGACCGACCGACCGACCGACCGACCGACCGACCGACACACACATCCCATCTAACTACGTTGGGCCGCAGTCTTATTGCCGGCAGCTGCCCTTCCCTGTGTAGCCAAACCGAACCCGCTCGCTCCCTCTCTCCGCTCTCGAGACCTCCAAAGAGAGAACCCAGCAACAGAAACAACTTCGTCTCGGCCCCCCGCGACAAAATCAACAGCAAATTACACTCGTATCCATCCATCGCCCTCCGGCTGCGTCTCGGGGCTTTTCGACCCCGTTCCTCTGCAAGGGCCCATTGAGGCTCCCCCAATTGGTAACCGCGCCCCCGCAAAGGAAAACGTCGCTGCATCTCAAGCACAACCCCCCGGCCAAACCGCCCTGCATCATCGCCCATTGGGATCGCTCAACCAACAAGTTCATCTCGACCCAGAACACCACTGGCAAGATCCATTCGGGACCATCTGCCGTTATCGCTCTCTTCGGTCAACCTCCGCCACTACTCTTCACCACGGCCACTCGGCGTCTCCTTCCGCAATTTCTAGCCCGCCCTTGTCCAAGATAAGCGGCCGAAATACCTCGACGTCTCCGACCCGCGACTTGACTGTCCCCGCCGTCTGTGTCAATCCCAGTGGACGAGCCAAGTTTCCCTCAGTCTCTTGCTGGATTGGCGCTCGGTCTCCTCGCATCTGCTGGGCACCCATTTCACGATCTGATCGCCGCTCCCGCCGGCACCTCGATAACTCGAAGCAACTCAATCTGACCTGCCGGGCGACCCACGCCTGTGCACATCCGACGAGTCACTCGTTTTGAATCACCGTCGACACCCATGTTTCAGCCATGATTGATATGCCAACACTTCGAGTCGACAGCTTTGTTCGGACATAGGCAACCACGGCGGTTCCTGAGAGGCGACAGGGGCGCGACACGCGGATTGCTCGCTCACCAATGCCAGCCATGGATCCTCCACACATCACCGAATTCGCGTCCAAGCGCTATTTTGAGAAGATAAACCAGCTTCCCAAGGATCAGCAGCCAACGCAGCAGCACTACAATGACGGCACCGTGGTCGAAACGTCCTCGTCCAGATTCATCCTTCCAATCCGAGGAGCCGAGCAGCAAGGTGTCGACCCGCACGCGAGGCATGTAGACCATATCAAACAGGAGAAAGAAAGAGAGAAGGAGAGGCGGAGTCTATTTGGATTTGGGCGATTACGATCTTCGAAGCCTGCAGCCCCTGCAGCCGAAGCGCAGGCTCCAACGTTCAGACGGCAGTCGATAGTGACCGAGGTTTCAGCAAGCTCTGTAGCAGATGGTGCTGCTGCCCGGCCTAGGAGGTATGGACATGTTCATTTCGAGACTCTGGCAATACCTGATTCACTGACCTTGAACCCAGTCTACCCTTCGACCAGCTCTTCCTGAATCTACCGAACGAGTTGCAGATTCAAATCATTTCCTATCTGCCCTTGTCAGATATCCTCAATCTACGCAGGGCATCAAAGTCGTGGCACAGCATGGTCACACTAAATGAGTATCCCATTGTGCGGCGCCAGCTCGAGCATGAGATACCTGCCTATGCAAAGCGACTCTATCCCATCTCGGGTCCTTCTGACTACAATCTTCACTACCTATGCGGCTTGTGGCACCGGCTACATGTTGCGGCTAAACTATCAGGACTGATGTGCGACTGGTGCACCAAGGAAATCTTCTTGAAGACAACCAAGGACCAAATAGCGTCGTTTGCATCTCAAAGAGAAAGGATGTACCGTCGACTCATACCATTACTTTTTACCATCTTCCACTTCTTTGAGAATTATCGCAAACTACACCTACGATACGTCCAGGAACACGGCCACGGTGTCGAACGGACGCCCTACACCCTTAACCCGATCGAAGTCCAAATCATGAATATGTACGACGATCGGACATTATTACAAGTCCACCAGGTCTTCCCACTTGTCGTGGCTTCCTTTTGTAGGCGCCTGCGGCCGCCATCGTACGTCGGTCGTGTGGAACGGACGGTCAGGGGTTATCTTAGAGAGAAACCAGCCGACGAAATTCACACGGCGGTGCTATGTCTGGGCGGCCTGAGGCAGGTCTTGAGGCTGTGGGAAGTCCGCGGCTACAACACACGGAGAGGAGCTGTGGACACATGGTACAACACCATCCAGGACGCGAAAGAACCACCGAGGAGCCCCGAGGTCAGCAAGGAGACGAAATCAAGGCGCGGGTTGATGGGCTTGGGACGCAAGAAGTCCACCTGGGGGGTCCGAGATGCCTCGAGGTCGCAGGCCGACGACGTACCAGAGTTGCCGAACCGCGGCTCGCTGGACCACGCGGGGACGAGGAGGCCGACAGTGACGCAGCCAAGCCTTGTCTTCCACACAAGCCTAGCAGCTGGGATGCCCATGGATTGGCTGGAGCAGGATCAGTACAGGCTATTACTCCCAGACCTACCCGTACTGCAGAAGCTCTGGCTATCGACCGCCGAGGCCATGATCCTGGACCGCAAGGTCGTCGAGAGATCAGTGGACATCAAGCGCAACGCCCAGGTGATGCTCGATCTGATCAAGGAAGATGGCGGCGAGGGCGAGGACTTCTGGTGGTATGAGAACATACAGCCGCCCAAGGAAGCCATCGAGGAAGACACTCTCGAATGAACAAGAGAGAGGGCAGGGCAGTCAAGAGGAAAAATCCACAATTTTTTTTATTTTTTTATTTTTTTTGCTTGAGGAATAGAGGTGGAGGAAATACCATTTTTGAGCCGATGAAGGGAAGCGGGTTTTGTTGTTTCCATATAGCGATTTTTTGTCACCATCTGACGGATATTTTTCCTATGTCACATATGCACGGGCCAAGCATTCAGAGGCGTTCTTCTGCAAACAATACTTTGGGGGTTGTTGCACACACATAGGCACACAAGCGCAAACGGCGCGGAGAGCGGACTTGTCAGTCTCTTCGAATCTTCTACTACATATATCACCATACCATCAATCATATCAACAAGCTTCTACTTGATAAGCTACTAAGGGTCCCCATATTCAGGGCTTGAGACTGAGAACTTGATGCTCCACACTTTTCTACTGGCGTCACTTCAAGACCTGTGACTACGCAAGCGGATGCAAATCCCATCCGGATCACAAGTTTAAGAAATGCTGGTCAACCAAGCGGCAGGGGCTTTGTTACACTTTCAAATCTTCGCTGTGAGAGAGTATGAGAAGCGTACGAGACACGAGGCCCACCCAAAAAATGGAAAAGCTTGACCCATTCGGCCTCCCGCGTCTGTCTGCCCAACTCATCAAAAACACCGTCTTTTGATCCCTAGCTCAGCCGAGGGTCTCATTCATGCAAGAATCCCGTTGCTCCCCGAGAAAAAAGTGTCGTTGTCATAAGCGCTCATGTTTAGTATAAAAAACAAAAGAAGAGCCTCGTCAACTCCGCGCCAATATCCCTAGCCAATAGCTAGCCACGCTTGTAGAAAGTGGGTTTTTCTTTTGGTAAAAGAGGTATCAACCAAACCAGGACATGCTGCTGCTTAATAGAATAAACAATGGGCCAAAGTTTTTGGCCTGAGGCCGTGTCATAAATCGCTAGCAAATGAACCCTGTTGAGAGCATGAGAGTACAGATACGATATACATCATTAGAAGCGACGACTGTCCGATGTCACTTCGAAGCGCAAGGGAACCAGTTTGAAAGAGGGCTCGGAAAGAGGCTGCCCAATTGTCAGAGGTTGAAATCGACGTAGCTCTCTGTGAGGTGTGCGTAAAACAGTCAAGTCCGTGGTCGAACTATCTCCGACCCGGCAGTCCGTAGCTAGAATAGGCGTCGTTACGGATGGTCGATTCGAAGCTGTTCATGGACGAGAAGTTGGCCGCGCCAGCTGAAGACCTCGCTGACACGTTTGCGGCGCTCATGTTGTAAGGCGCCGGATTGAGCCCCAGGCTGTTGTGGCTAGCCGCAGAGTTATCAAGACCCGCCATGTCGAAGCCAAGGCCACCGAAGTCAGGGAAGCTAGCCATGTTTTGCGGAAGGCTCTGCACATTCTGCACGGGAGTGTGCTGTGAGGCGCTAGTCGACTGAGGTCGGCGGCTTGTGGCGTAGGATGAGATCTGCTGGTTCGGGCTGCTATAGGAATTTGTGGCGGGTGACTGGTACAAGTTATTGGATCTCGGCGTATTCGACGACTGGCTCGTCCCATACGCGGAAGTGCTAAAGCTTATGCCTGTCGAGGAGCTAGCACGGAACGCACCGTCGTTGGAGTTGTACGCTGGTGTGGCAGAAGCACCGTACTGTGGGGACTGCGAAGCTATGGTCTGAGACGGTGTCGCAGTTGAGGTGGCGGCGTATTGCGGCTGCTGAACGCGTTGCTGGGTCGAGTACTGCTGTGACTCCTGGCCATACTGTTGCTGGGGTTGCTGCGCTGCGTAAGACTGCTGCTTCTGCTGCGTGTACTGCGGTTGTGTCTGTTGGGCACTGAAGCTTTGTGGTTGCTGGGACGGCGACTGTGTCGAGTAATTCTGCTGTTGGGGTTGCTGCAAGTTGTACTGCTGTTTCGATTGTGATGTTGCAAACTGCTGGGCTTGCTGCTGGCCATACTGCGACTGAGTTGAAGGGTTTTGTTGGGTGTAGTAGGCTTGCGAGTTCCGTGTTTGCTGGCTCTGAACTTGTGACGCCACAGAAGTTGGAGTCTGAGAGTTAGAGACGCGCTGTTGGTGCAGGCTTGGTGATACTGAGTGGGCTGGGTTGAGACTTGGAGAAACAGACTGGACACTCAGATGCGGTGAAGCCGTAGGAATGTTATTGACACTCGGTGAAGCCGTTCGTGCCCCAGCTTGTTGCTGTGCCTGCTGCTGCTGCTGATGGTACTGTTGCCTCTGACGTGCAATGACAGCTTGCCTCTGTTGCTGATCGCCCATCGGTTGGCCGGATTGGACAGCCTTTGGTTGCTGAACTTGCTGCGGTTGAGCCTGCTGAGTCGGCCGTTGGGGCATTTGAGGCTGGGCTTGAGCTTGGACTTGGGCTTGGTCAGATTGTGATGAGTGGGCTTGCCTCGTAGGAGCTCGCATGGTGGTGATCTCCGGGGTGCGAAAGCTCTGCTCCTCGTCTATCTGAGCATTGAGTTCTTCGATGGTCGGGCTAGTATATCCCTGAGTGTCGGCGGGCGGTTGAGCTGCCTGCACGCGAGGTGCAGGAGTATGGGTTACCTGTGGCGTACTCGATGCGGCTGCGTTCTGGTCGGCAACAGGCGCTGCTTTTGCTGCAGCGTTAGCTAACGACTTTGCCTTTGACTTCCGCTGTCGTTTGGGAGCTGGCGGGGCCGTCAATGTTGGCTCAGCAATGGCGCCCTCATGAACCCCGTTTCCGTTGACAGAAATTGGAGCTGCATTGGCGGGTGGCACCCCGTCGCTCGTGGTTTGGACAACACCCGGCAATGCCTGATTGTGGGCAGCGTCACTGTCCTTCGCATTCCTCTTGCGCTTCTTGGCTGGCTGAGCCTTCTCGCCGCTCTTAGAAGCATTGGCCTTTCTGGTCTTTGGTTGCACCCCAGGCGCAGCAGGCACAGATGGCGCCGAATTGTTCACTGCCTGGAATGAGCCTGGCTGCTGTCCCGCCTCAACTGCATGCGACTCGTTGAAAGCTTGCAGAGCGGCCAGCGGAAATTCAGGTTCTCCCTGTTGTTGTGGTTCCGGAACTGCAGCGTTCTGGGCATCCGTAGCCAATGCCTGGGTGGTCCCAGCCGCAGCCGTTGAAGCAGAAGGGTTCCCTGCAGCCTCTTTCGATCGAGGTTTTGAGGCTTTTGGCCGGCTCGCTTTCTTTCCCAGACTAAATAACGCAGAAATTGGCTGTGGATTGTTGCTCGAGCCATTCTCTGTCACAGGGTTTCCATCCTTAGGCTTGCCTTTCGAGCCCTTGGGCCTACCTCTTTTCTTGGCGCTTGAAGTCAGTTCTGCTTCGTTGGGTAACGATTGAGGCGCCGGTGGTTGCTGCTGCGCCTGTTCGCCCGTTATGACAACTTCTTGGTCCCCGATGGTAGTGTCATCTGCGTCGACCCAGCTGTCGTCATTGTCACCACCATTGGTTTCTACGCCGTCGCCAGCTGATGACTTCTTGGAACCTTTTTTTACACCCTTATCGCTCCTGAATTTGCTGGCTTTGCTACCTTTGGGTCTGCCACGCCCTCGCTTTTCGACAGTCTGTACGGTGGGGGTGGATGTGGAAGCAGCGACGGGAGCGGCAGGAGTGACGGGAACAGCGGCATGTTCGACAATTCGGGGAGCCCTAGTCTTGCGCCTTCCTTGAGCATCAAGATCGGGAAAGATCTCTGCAACCCAGCCAACGAAGACGGCACCCGAGCCATTGGCCTCGGCGCTTTCGGGGAATTTGCCATCCTGGGGTGGAGGAGCCTCAGGGACGCCGCCAAAATAAGCCAACGCCTTACAGAGCTGGTCGACGACGGCGACAGGTTGCAAGGTGCGGAGGAGTGTGAGTAACCGCGCCTGCTGTTCCTTCGTCTCGCCAGGAGTCAAGGGCTGAATCTCGTACGTCGCTGTTCCTCCCTCTTGCGCTACTGGTGCCATTGGTGCTGTGGGTGCTGCTGAGGTCGTGGCTGCCACCGGCGTCACAGTCGTCTCTCTTGGGGGATTCGAGGCTGGTTGTTTCAGACCGTACAGGGCGTGATCGTATGGAGTAGTCCCAGTGAAAGGCACACCAGGCTCGGGCGTCTCCTCAGGTATCCTCATCCAGTTCGATTTCCGGTGCGGTTGGTAGCCGCTCTGATAAGCCATCTTGGCCGCTAGGGCTGTGTTCTCGCTCGTCCGTTTCGCAGCGGCGTCCCTGTCCGTTGCGAGGTCTTTGCCCTTGATGTCCATGTGCATCACACCAAAGCTACCCGAGGAGTTGCTCGTCTTTCCCTTCAGCTTGCTAGGGACTGGGTTTCGTATCCGCCCATCCTTGTAGGGCTGCCCGGCAAGCTCCTTAGAGTCGGCATAGTCAGACTGTGACATGCTCGTATATTGCAACTCGGGGGAGCCGTTCGCCTCTGGTGGTTCGCTCGGGGTGGGGTCTTCGGCGGGCACGAGCTGGGCTGTTGTGTGAGCGTTCGGGTTCGAGATCACAGGTTGTCCGCCAGCGCCAACCCTGGCCAGATTGTAAGCTGCCTGGGCAGAGGTGGCCTTGGAGGTGACGTTGGCGGCACTGAGGGCATGAGCCCTTGCGGCCTTGGGAGCTGTAGGAGGACATGATCACGATCAGCTTGCACAATTATAAAAAAGAGCTTTAAAACTGCAGGCATTGAGGCGGTAGCATAACACACCTGTACCTGGGGCCATTCTTGCAAATGGACCTGGCGTCCACAGATTTGTCTTGTATTTCCACTCGCTAAGGGGGATTGTCTACGAAGGGGGGATGTTGTGGTCGCGGTGTGGACAAGGATCAAGCGGCCGGCGGCACGACGTCGGCGGGTGCGTCAACATGGACGATTCAATGGCATCCCGAATGAGTTGTCCAATTTGACGGGTCCATGCGCAGATTACGGTGTCTCCGACCGTGTCCAAGGGCTGTCTGGTGCTCGGGGAGCTTGGGCGGGGGGCGTCAAAACCGATGCAGGACGGGCGAGGTCTTGCTGGAAGAGACAGACGCGTTGGTTGAGTTTCTGGTGGCCGTCGCCTGTCGATGATATTCCACACAAACAGCAGTGCTCACACAGGTGGAACCCGGGGGCTTGATGTGATCTGGGCGGCGTACGGCAAAGAGCGAATGCGGCCGTGAACCAATTGTTGGAAAGCGACCGTCTGTTGGCGCGACGTTACCCAGTCGCGCGCAGGTTCTGTCTTGCCGGGACAGCAGCTGCAGCAACCTGGACGGCGGAAGGTCGCGAGGGTGGCTGCTGATCTCACGGTCGACGTGAGATGGAACCTGGGAACCTGGGAACCTGGGAACCTGGGAACCCGTACTCCGTAATCCGATATCCGTAGCCCGTGGTCGAGCCCCGGAGGACTGTGGACTGTGGACTGTCGGCTGAGGCTGAGGCTGAGGCTCAGAGTCACGGCGATGGCAAGAGACCAGATCTCCGTGGCCGTCTCAGGCGTGCCCGTGGTCGAAGATGGGACTCACCGCTGAGGGGGTGGTCTAGCTGTTGTAGCGTCGACGGCGGCTTACAGCACGAGGTGACCTTCAAATTGATCGTCGAGGATCAGTTCCTCGGGCGGGTTGCTGGCTGACCGGGGGCTCCCTGGCTTGGCCATCTGGCGCCGCCCAGAGGCCTAGCCAGCCGGGCTGGCTGGCAGACCAGTACGGAGTAGCTATTCCTGAACCTACCCCACTGCCCGATAGGCGTCACTTGCACCCTCAGCTGCTGCACGGCCTTGGACTGCCACTCGCTTATTACCCAGATCCTAAGCCCTGCCTACTGTTCGCCCAGGATCACCACCCTCGCCAGCTTGGTCTTCGAGTCAATCTCACTGTATGTCCTCACGATCCACACCTCAGTGTTCCACACAGCCGCCCAGCCTATCATAGCAGCTGCACTCACAGCGGAGGGAGCTTCTGTGGCGGGCGATCTGGCTCCCGGAACGACTAGTCAAGTGGGAGGGCGACTTCGGCTAATCATTGCACTCTCTAGCAACTCGGTGACGCAGTTCGGCTCACCAACAGCTTGCTTCGCACCAGACCACCTCCGACAGCACACTCGGCTGTTTCAAACGTCACCCCAATCGTTCTTCAGGCCGCGGCGTGCGGTAGACCGGGCGCGATGCCGTCACCGAGTAGCTACATTGCTCTGTCCCTGCCGCTAAGGACATTCGACACGGGCGACAAGGACGAGGCCATCCAGGCTCTGAGCGCCACCGTCGGCAGCGATAATGGCACCGTGACAGGCTTCCCCATACCTGCTTTCAAGATCGGCACCCTCGATGCGCTGGTGCAGCAGGCAGACGAGCTCGCCAAGCTCCACACCGGATGCGAGGGCGTCGTCCAGAGGGTGTCTGACTCTCTGAAGACAATCCTTGACGGAGACGAGGAGAAGATCTCACAGAACAAGATGGTCAACGACAGTAAGGATAGAGTGACCGGGCGTCACACGGGGAGGGTCCGGGGCTAATTCCCTCACAGAGCCTACGGACCAGTACTTGCGGACATTCAGCTGGAACAAGGTCAGGTACCGAGCGGATCGGCCGCTCGGTGAGCTGATCGAGAACCTACAAAAGGTATTGTAGCTGGTTATTGCCATGTCAGAGACGTACAGCCTACTCACGTACCATCACAGGAGCTCGTCAACGTCGACAACGACGTCAAGGGCAAGTTCAACCAGTACAACTCGGTCAAGACAAACCTGGCGGCTCTGCACCGAAGACAGACGTGAGTGACAGCTGCAAAGCCAGAGTAAGAGGGCAGCACTGACGATGAGCAGCGGGAACCTGACCACCAAGTCGCTCACGCCCATTGTGAACCCCGAACAACTAATCACAGACTCCGAGTACCTCGAAACGCACCTCATTGTCGTCCCAGCGAACAACCGAAAAGAATTCCTCAAGAGCTACGAGTCAATCGCGCCCATGGTCGTCCCGAGATCAGCAGTGGAGCTGGCCAAGGACGACGAGTTCGTCCTGTACGCGGTGACGACCTTCAAGAAGCACAGCAATGAGTTCCTCCAGAAGTGCCGCGAGTCAAAGTGGACGCCCCGGCAGTACAAGTACGTCGAGGGCGGCAAGGAGGAGGAGCAGAAGGAGCTGGACCGCGTGGCGCGGGAGGAGAAGAAGGTGTGGGGTGAGGCCCTCAGGCTGGGGCGGACGGGCTGGAGCGAGGCCGTGATGGTATGGGCTCATGTCCTGACGCTCCGGGTCTTTGTCGAGACGGTCCTGCGCTACGGTCTGCCATTGGAATATGTCAGCGCCTTGATCAAGGTGAGTACCTGTTCAGAACGGCACGGCATGAGTGGTTCACTAAATCAAATAAGACAACCCCCAAGTTGGCAAAGAAGGTCAAGACCTCTCTGGACTCGGAATACTCATACCTCGGCGGAAATGCCCTTGGGAGGGACAAGAAGGGCAAGGTCGTCAAGGATGACGCAGCCCTGAGCTCGGAGATGGCAGCAGCTGGTCTTGGTGTTGGGGAGGGCAACGAATATACGGCATATGTGTACTATGAGTTTGAATTTCCCTAGACAGACATGACGGCGCATCCTCCGGGCGGTTTGTATGCATGAGCAGCATGTAACTTTTTGTCACTCAATACCACAACCAGGTTCACGACCGTCTGCATTTGACATGACAACGCTGTATTTCTATGGTATGGCCAGCCAGGAGGCGGCGCTTCTACTTTCAATATTGCGCACATTCCTCGTGCTCTAAGCCGAAGCAGCGATCAGACCCTTCTCCTGCAGGTGCTTTGTGATCTGCGCAACACACTCCTCGACGCTGTTCTCGTGGGTGCGGATGGTGATCTCGGGCTCAAGGGGAGCCTCGTAGGGGGCAGAGATGCCGGTGAAGTCCTTGATCTCGCCGGCGCGGGCCTTCTTGTACAGGCCCTTGGGGTCGCGCTGCTCGGCAACCTCGATGGGGATGTCGACGTAGACCTCGATGAAGGCGAGGGGCTCGTCGCCCTGGGCACCGCTGGCGGCGTGCAGCTCGCGGGCGACCTGGCGGTCGGCCCGGTAGGGGCTGATGAAGGAGGTCAGGGCGATGGTGGAGCTGTCGGCGAAGAGCTTGGCGACCTCTGCGATGCGGCGGATGTTCTCGTTGCGGTCCTTCTCGCTGAAGCCCAGGTCCTTGTTCAGGCCGAAGCGCACGTTGTCGCCGTCCAGGCGGTAGGCGGCCAGGCCCAGGTGCAGCAGGTGCTGCTCCAGCGCAGTCGCGACCGTCGACTTGCCCGACGCCGACAGGCCTGTGAACCAGATGGTGAAGCCCTTCTGCTTGCGGAAGCTCTCGCGCTCCTTGCGCGAGAGGGAGGGGTGCCAGGTGATGTTGCTGTCGCGGGTGGGAGAAGTGTTGGTTAGTCTTGGGCGTTCGGAAGGGCCGATGGTCAGTCGCCTTGGAAGAGACGATGGCGGGGCTTTGGGGCATCGCGGGGTAGTGGTGAGAGAGGGGAATCGTGAATATTTACTCACGTAGCCATATTGGGATGACGGGAGCCGGTCAGTCTGAAGATCTGGGCAAGCTGGTCAGACTTGGAAGAGCTGCAGAGATCAGGGAGAGGGAAAAATATGTACAATGGGAGAATAGCGTTGAGTATGACCGAGGGGCTGACTACCTGACTTGACGTGCTCGCGCCAAACCCGTCAATTTTATTTTATGACCTACTACTTGCAAGAAGACGGGAGCCGACAGCGGAGTAGTGGACTGGTTGGAAACCAATGGCAGAGTGCACTGCATTCAAGACAATCCCGTTGGCTTGGCCTCCCGGCTTCCTTGCCTCCCACTTCTCCCCTTGAATTTGTCTCGAGTACTTCCGACCACAGTTGCATCTCGCCCTCCTGACGCCTATGCAGTCTACCTGAGACCCCATTCGAATGTCCATTGCGTGGCTCTGGGCACAAGCGTATCCGCTCATGACGACAGAGTTGGAAGCGGGGCCCCTTTTGGGAGGGTCACCGAGTTCCGAGAAGTGGGAACCAACCTCCTCACTGGCCCCGTCCTATGGAGGGATATACTTGATAATATTGTATATTGTACACGTACACGTCAAAAAGAGCGCCTCCTTTTCATTCATGAATTGAGATCCCCACGGATATGCGACTGCTGCGTGGGCCAGCCGCATCCTCCAGGTCATGGCTCACATGTAAGCAGAGTCAGCCAACCCATGCAGATCCCCCCCTGTGATTTAGAAAGGGCCGCGTCCTATCCGCATATAAAGACCACAGCTGATGTGTATTCCCTCATTCCCATTGCAAGCAAAGCACCTCCCTCTTTAGGCCAGATTGGCTCGCACCACAAGATTGTACTTCTTCAGCAGCTCGGACCCATTGTACCCTGAGGCTCTCGGAGGCAGCAGTGCTAATAAGTAGCCCAATCAATCGTGAGAACATTGACACTATGAGAAGTCTCGGTGTTCCAAATACAAGTGTCATAAGCCAAAGGAGTAAAGCAAGAATAAGTAAACATGGTCAAATTTGTTCCTTGTTGCGTTATGGCAGATTTTTTTTCTTCAAAAGTGTTAGTCGTATTACTTTCCCTCAAGTCTTCCGCATTTAGTTGTTGCGTAAATACGAGGAAAGAGAAACAAACCAAGACACGCACGTTGCACGTTTCCACGCATGAGCCTGTATTTCAACTTGGTCTCTAATACTTAGGAAGACTGGTTCGGTCTCATGCTCTCCCACTCTTGAAGCCAC
This sequence comes from Diaporthe longicolla, assembly GCA_000800745.1. Lineage (NCBI taxonomy): Eukaryota > Fungi > Ascomycota > Sordariomycetes > Diaporthales > Diaporthaceae > Diaporthe > Diaporthe longicolla. Next base: position 71,783 of record JUJX01000132.1, on the reverse strand, counting down.
TCACTCCTTTCTAGGAAACGAGCATTTAAGAGAAATTGTTCCATTCCAACATTTTGAAGAAGGACTGACGTAGAGACTAGTAGCATCTGTGCTTGTGCAGGTATGGTTTCAATTGATTCTAGTATACAATAGAATCCATCAGCTCCTGCTAGTGAATATCATTGATGGACTTATATTTGTCAGAGAAACATGTTGATGGTAACGTAATCAAAGACGAATATGTCAATAGAATGCCTCAACAACTCCTCATGTTACGATAATGTGGGTTCTCCAAATCACACTTACAACAGACGTCAAGAAATTTCCACAATTGCCTGCTTCGGAAGCCTTGGGAGTCGACTTCAGGGCAAGGTCTGGCAAATACACAAGTTCACTTATCCTCTCGAAATCAATGCCTACTGTTGTGAGTTGCATAACGTGCATGCTATGACGTAGGTGCCGCTCCGTCAACGAATCGCCAACCGTGCAAAGCAAAGGGGACGCGGCATATCTGCTACTCCTGGACAATTGCTGCACTCCCTGGGTGATGCAGCATGCAGCATCCCAGCCACTCACGGCTTCAACAGAGAACATGATGAACGGGACCAGAGGTAATCCCTTGGTTAAAATGCTAAATTTGTCCGCAATGGCCCTTGGGCACAATGGCCATCAGCTCTATTGGCAGTTATATTGCCCGCAGTCCTTTTCTCAAACTCCCACAACTTGAAGCAGCAGTCAAACAAGGTGTGCGATTGCAGTGGTGGGCGGGATCAACTGTATTTGTATTTAGTCAGACTACTCCCACCATGCTGTTAAATAACCTGATATCTGTCTTGACTATATATGGGAGGGGAAAGTCAATACCCATACACGCAACCTGCTACACCTAAATAGATTATCACATGTAAGCATCCAAGGTAGCAGCCAGCGCAAGAAAATCAAAGGGTAAATTTGGTCCAAGTCAGTGTTATTCAGGATCGCCCGTCGCAATTCTATAGACGTTTCTCATGAAGATTTTTCCTGGCCTTCCGGCGTCTCTCCACCATGCTCATTCTTCCAGGTCCCGGCGTAGTGATGGACCACCAAGGAGGGGCCGACTCTGTCTTGGTCCTCCGGTTCGTACGAGTGGTACAATGCAGCCAGCGCGTATCCTGGGAGGATCAGGACATCGCCAGCGAGCTTCGGTCCCAAGATCTCGTGGTACGGTTCCCATCCTCCCCACTCGCCCTTTTCTGCACTCTCCTCGTCCACGATGCTTTCCATGACGCTCTTTGCAAATCTTTTTGGCCCGGTGAAACCCACAACGTCGCCCACCATCTCCTTGTTCAGCCCCGAAATGGTGACATTTTTCGCCGCCGCCGGCTCGGCAATTCCTTTCACAACATCCTCAGCCACGGTCAGCAGTTTGCGCACGCCCTTCTTGGCCGGAACTGTCCATGTCGTGAACTGCGTGTTGAACTCGAAGTGGTAGCCGCCGCCGTATTCCCAGCCGACAACCGAGTCCGGGTCAACTGCGTCGGGGACCCATTTGTCGATCGGGATGCCCTCGCACGTCGCATCAAGCACGAACCAGACGCCGCCCTCCAAATAGAGAAGTAGATAGCGAAATAGGTCGACCTTCAGAATAGGTACCGTCAGGACTATATATGTATCCACTATATCAGGACGGTCTTTGTATCTCTCCAGGACAAATGCATCTGCAAACTGATCGTTGAAGAATCCTGCATGGTACTCGGGATTTTGCGAGACACATGTATTTGTCCAGCCGCGAGCATCGCCGCTGAGCCTCTTTGGCCTAGGCTTGTACCATATCTTTTTGGGGATACCTGTGGGCTCAGGGGTTGTCACTGGTGGCTCTTCGGACTGCACCGGCGCCGGGCTGGCCTTGTAGCTCACGCTCCATGTGCGGAAGTAGTAGAGCAGCAGAAGCACGACGCTTATGATTGCAATGTTCCTCAAGGACGGGATGCGGGAAGCCCGGTGCCAGGACTGCATGACAGTGACGTTGTAGTTCTTCTCCATCAGGAGGAGGACAAGTGTGTGGTCGTCGTCGTGTGGTCGAAGATATGGCGGCCCCACTCAGGCTGTCTGTCAGTGAGCCTGACAAGTCTGGTCCGACAAAGCAGTTTTAATTGCTGAGTGATGGCTAGCACTGGGAGCCGGCTTGTAGACTGTCTATGGCCGACGATCCATGGCCGACGACCCACGGCCGCAAGAAAACAACGGAATCCGCAGGGAAATTGACGAGGGCAGAAAAAGAAAGTGATATGCATGGAAGGGAAAGTACACAGGTCTGACGAGATAGAGGCTCACTGAGAAACTGTACCCCCCCAGCGAGTCATCATGTCCCCACATGGGGAGCACTTCTGGGTTTGGTACTCTCTGGCCCTAATGGGGGCCTACATGAGCTCGATTCGCCCTGTCAAAGTGTGGAAAGATCTCATCGGTTCATCAGACGATAAACGCTAGGTGTTGAGCGTTTACCACTTTATTAAGGCGCTGTTTATGGCTTCGGCCGTATACGGAATAGAGACGAAACCAGATAGCGTTTGAGCCCCGTGGACCGAGATGAACAAGTCAAGGATACACAAACAAGCATTGCTTCAATCCCGACGAACGACCAACGCCCGACTCTCTCCAGCATGGGACACGCGTGATCTAATTACGAGATTCCTGAGCAGTCACGCGATGTAATATGTCCACACAAGCGTTGAGGATTAGTCAACTTAACGATCAAATATATACCAAATGTTTCTTTATGGGGACCACTGGGAGACTTGCAACTGCCCCCGGGAATATTCGTGGACGTGCCCATCGTGATAGGTCCGTACCAATACGGACATGTCTCTTCATGCCCGTGTTTGAATTAAGAAGTGACACCATGAAACGCTGGGTTATATGCGGTATTTGTTCAAATTCCGAGACGTGAGACTTTACGTGACTGAGTTGTCATGCTGGTAAAGTCCAATTGCAACCGGTTGCACTCTTAATCCGTATACATCCCGAAGGCGTACGGTCCCTTCACACAGTGGTGAACGCTCAAAGACCCAGCATAGTTCAATTGCAAATTGACACATTTCTTTCTGTTTAAAGTGTCGGCGTTGCTGTCTATGCCATCAACCGTCTCAGAGTAGCACAAAAGTGTTTCCCAAAGTGGGTGTGCAATATCTACACAGTACCAAGACTCCGCGCCATGTCGCTCCCACAATCAAGAGATGTAATAATAATCTAGCCCCGATGCTTGAAAATGTCAAATCTATGCCATTTGCCCCATCAATACTCCTGAGCCGCAAAATCTATGTTGCGACACTTATTAGACGGGTGCGGCAGTGCGCAGAGCCTGCAAATGGGATGAAACATGTCAGCAGACCAGCTCTGCATACTCATACCCGGGCGTGGGGTCGCTAAGGTAAACCTACCGCAGCCTGCTTGGGCTCAATATAAAGCGCCGTAGCGTTCGCCAGCTCGACCGGCTCCTCGTCGCCCACCGGCAGCGTCTCGATCCTGCCCTCGACCCAAGCCTTGCGGCCCTCCGACTTGGTGACCTGCGCCTTCAAAACAACGAACTGGTTCGCCTTGCAGGGTGCCCTGTAGTTGACGTTCAGGTTGGCCGTCAACCCGACGCGGTGCGGCAGGACCTCGAACGCAGGCCTCGCGACGCCCTCGTCGAGCATGGTGGCCAGGAACCCGCCGTGCACGATGCCCGGGTGGCCGCACAGGTCCGCCCCGACATAACTGATCTGGATGAACTCCTTCTTCTCGCCGGTAGTATCAATAAACCCCAGGGGCGGCATGGGCACCTTGCCGGGCCCCATGAGCGTGCCAGCCGTCAGGTTGTGCACCCTCCACGCGGGCGGGATCTTGAGGTGCGGCCTGTGCTCGTTGAAGGCCGGGTTCTCGCGCAGGGACTGCACGTAGGGGTTGGCGTTGAGCTGGTCCTCGAGGGCCTGGGCCTCCGGGTCCGAGGGCGTCCACATCTGCAGCGTGTCCTCGTCGGACACGGGCGTCATGTAGCCCGAGACTGTCTTGTAGGCGGGGGAGACGGCCATTATGGTGCCGATTATGGTGTAGCCGAGGGCCCAGAGGGAGTATTTGAATGCGCGGCGGGGGAATGAGGGTCTTGGTGGAGGGGCGCTTTCTGGAGAGTGAGGATGTCAGTATGCGATAACCACTGCAGAACATACATCATGCCCCTTTAGGATGAGTAAGACTCGGATTGAGGGTTAGATCGGTGCGACATACCAGCGTATGTTACAATTGAGCGTATCGCAAGGCGTGGTGCTGGTCTTATTGGGCTTCGTGATATCTGGCGCACGAAAGGGGCCACGGACTGCAGAGGTCGAGACATTGGGGGACAGGGGCGGCGATTTTAAGTAACCCGAGGGCATCTATCTCTGCGGGTAGATCAATCTGTCCGTCTCGGCTTGTCCAGGGGCCCAGCTTGTTGGGTCCAAGACCGAGTTGAATCGCGTCAATTTGTTGGGCAGTGTACTTTGTATTATCGATTGCGTCGAGGCGGGCAGGGCGGGCAGGGGAAGGAAAATTCCCAGGACATGCCGAGGTACCGGAGGCGAGTCGGCGTCTAGTTCTTCTAGTGCCCTTGGGGACCCTTGGCTTGTCAGGCTGTATCTGGCAGTCTCGGTACTCTATTTTTGTCATGCAGGCAGGCAAGCCACATGGGAAAGAGTGCCGAACGGTGCTAGGACTGTTGTTGAACAACCAACCGTTGCGCCTGTGCTTGACAGCCTTGGAAGTGACGTATGCACCCAAGTCCGTATAATGTGGCACAGGTATCAATTCCAACATTGGAAGTGGGCAACGCCAATCTGGACCCCTTTGGCAAGCAAGCCAAGCAAGCTTCACTGCGGGGTGCAACGCCCCTCCCCTGGGCCCTCCTAAGCTTGCGCATTGGCTCACGACTGTTTCGCATCCAGCGGAGCTCCAATGCCTCTTGGCCACGGGAGCTCAGCCCTCACAGCGGTGTGAGCTCTCTTTATATTCATCAACGTCTCGTCTCTGTCACTGTAGTCCTCAGTCCATATCCAAAACACTGAGAATTCTCATCCGTACTACCAAACAAGCTTCAGAGCCAATCTTCATAAAACTTGGCATCGAAATCCTAAATCCAGAATGGTATGTATGCCTCTCACATGTCACAAGCTAAACCATGGCCGAGCCCCCACACACTACGAACAAGTCTAAAAGCTCACCAATGTACACACACATGTAGGCCACCGCTGAGACTGTCGAACTCTCTCCCCCTCACGCCCCCAAGGACGAGTCCATCAAGTCCTTCAAGGAGCTCGAGCACACCCTCAAGAAGGAGCTTGTCCACCTCCGCCATGAGCACGACAAGCACGAGAAGGAATACTTCCAGGCCGTCGTAAGTGTGCCCCTCCAACCCCACCTCGTCATACGACATGCCCAACCGTTGCTCACACACCCGGGCCCAGGCCCACCTGAGTGACCACGACCTCACGAGCTTCACCCTCGAGAACTTCGAGGAGGTCCGCGTCGGCATGTCGGCCTACGGCTACCACCTCTTCGGCCGCGTGAGGATCCCGGAGCTGCCAGCGGACGGACCCTGCTACATCTTCTTCCGCTGCTTCGACACGGGCAAGGATGAGGAGGCAAAGTTCCACAGCTTCCATACTGAGGAGGCTGAGGACACGGAGAATGGCGGCAAGAAGTACCGCGCCATCTTCACCAAGGATGATCCCCTGGAGTGGTTCAATGAGTAAATATCAACCCAGTTGTCCGGGTCTAGTCCTCCTATTGCGCTGAATGAATAACAAAGTTAAACACGTCAGAGTGACTATGAATGGGAACGTGAAATGATACCCTTCTGGGCCAAACAATGCTTTTCATGCAGTCAAATTGTGACATTGGTATCCGAACCATGACCGTGCCGCTACTCCTCGTCATCCTCCTGCCCGAGGAGCGCTGCGTAGTCGTCAGCCGTGGCGAACATGGGCAGCTTCTTCAGCTCGCGCTTCCTCATCCTGCCCTTGCTATCCTTGCCCTTCTTTCCGGCAGGTTCTTCGTCGCTCTCCTCGACAAGGTCGGCGCCGTTGACCCAGCCGTCTGCCTCCCCTGGCATATCGCCCTCGCCAAACTCTACGCCCTCACCGCCCGACTCCATATCCTCGTCCTCATCATCGTCATCCGACATGTCCTCAAGCAACGAGCCAAGGTCATCATCTTCGTCGCTGCCCATGTCCAAGTCGACGTCGTCCTCATCGTCCCCACCAACCTCGGGCCGCGAGTTGATGAGAGCATCCCAGATCTCCTCCTCGTCAGCCTCCTCCTCCTCCTCCCCATCTGCGGCGGCCTTCTTGGACTTCTTGCCCTTCTCCTCCTGGCCAGCCTTTCCGATCTGAGAGAAGTACGTGTGGAAGAAAACGTCCTCCGCCGCAACGTCCTGCTGCTTCATGTTCCAGAAGGCAGCCGAGTTCACAGTCGGCTGCTGCTTGGCACTCGACTTGCCGGGCACAACGACATGCGCCGAGCTGCCTGCCGCCAGCACCGGCTGCATGATCGAGCCACCACGCTTGCTGTCGGCGGCCTTGGGGTTCTTGTAGACGAACTTGTCCAGGAAGTGCATGAGCGTGTGGTTGGCAAGTTCTGGCTTGGGCAGAGATTTCTGCCGCACAAGGAGGTTCGCCGCGAAAACCGACACAGATGGGTGGAAATGTGTGAAGTAGGGCACGACCTCCCACAGGCAGCTTTTGTCGGCATTGCTGTACTGCGGGTCTCTTTTGCGTCCATCGTACGCTGATGTCCTCTTCTGCGCCGTGTCGGCAGTCGGAACATCTCCATCCTGCCCTTCTTCAGGAGCATCTCTATACACTTCTTCCTCATCGGCGTCTGCTTCTGGCTCATTTAGGAGTGTCTTGAGATCTGGGAACTTGTCCTCCAGCTGTGCCACGAGGAACAATATTCCGCAGACAAACGAAGGTTGGTGAAGATAGCAGATTTGCAACATTCGCTTGACGAAGGCCTTGACACGGCGGACATCAATGTCGTTGTTCAGCGACCGATAGAGAAGGTTGAGGTAGTCCGCCTGCTTGGATGAGTGAATAAGCCGGGGGTCCAATAGGGACTCATATAGGGTCCTGTAGAACCGATCTGTGGCGATTTGCTTGGTTATTGAGACCTGCTGTACCAGCTTGAGCGCCTGAATGCTGGTGTTGAAGTTGGCAGAGTGTGTGATGCGGAAGAGAGTGTCGAGATGTTTTTCTAATGTCTCCTCATCCGCAGTGCAGAAGGGCACTGCACGGTTGACACCCGTCAGTATAGCAGAGACCAGCTTCTCTGCGGTCTCGGTATCTGGCACATCGGCGACCTTGGCAGGAGCGGCCTTGGCCCGGCCCTTCTTGGAGACAGGTTGTTTGTTGGCACCCGTCCCTTTTTGGTCCTTCGTCGTGTCAGGAGACCCGGATGAGCCCAGAGCTCCCATCTTGAGCAGAGCCACAAAAAGGTCAAAGTATATTCTGACCAACGTATCCGCAATCTGCGGCTCCTTGTTGCTCAGAATTGTCTGGTTGAGGGTGATGATGGCGTAGTACTTCGTCCGAACAGTCTGACCTGGACGAAGGAGAGCTTCCTGCTCGATGGTACTGATGACGATAGGCTTCATTCCTGGATGGATCAAGAGAAGTTGCAATAGAAGATATGATGCCCTGGAAGCGATCTTGCGCTCCCGATCTCCAAGCTTGTTTACCAGCAAGCGCATCAAATTGGCCTCTTGCTCGGGCTTCTCTTTCAAAAGCCCGTATATGTAGTCAAGCGACCTTTGCCTGGTGTACTCGATCTCGTCTGCAGACCAGAGTTCCAGGAGCTGGATAATTTTGAAATAGGTGTCTTTCAACCAGTCCTCGTATGCCCACATGATCAGATGCGCCTTGGTGATCTTCCCAGGCAGCGGCTTCTCGGGTTTCCAAGCGGTGACGGAGTGTTTCTGCAAAGTTCCCAGGAGTCCTGGCTGCATACGGAACAGGCGCAGGCGCCGGTCGTTGGGCAAGACCACACCGTTTCCGAGAAGATCGACCAATGCGCCGAGGGCGGCAATGGCCTGATCACGGCTTTTCTTTCCTGCCAGATTCATCAAGTTCTCCAATGCCTTGATGTTGTGTACTGGAGACTCCTGCACTGCCAGAGTTAAGGCGGACACCTTATCCGACATGGTACCAGAAGTCATGATGGTGTGCATGAACTTCCGAGTTGATGATGCCGCTACGGAAGTGTTGTATGCAGCCGCATCAGTCTCCATCAGGGTCTTTGCGTATTCGTGCAGACTGTTTATCGTCGATGAGAAATTCCGCATATCATCTTCTGAAGGAGCTGGAAGGTTGTCCTGGCCGATGGCATGCCAATCAGGCCTTGGCTCGAATATCTGCTACTTGTTAGTCGACGGCGCTTGGTTGGTTCGTCTGACCAAGATGGCGCATACTGACCAACTTACCAGCTGCGGAGCGACTTTGCTTCTCAGCAGCCGGTTGTTTTGTCTCTTCTTCTTCTTCTTGCTCTGGCTCGTCTTCATCTTCATCTTCCCAGTGATCTCCCTCCGCCTCTTCTTCCTCCTCATCAGCGGCTTCCGACTCCTTGATTTCTTCTTCCTCGTCGTCGGTGGCAGCGTCTTCGTCCCGGACCTTCTCGAAGCCAAGGCCTGCGGCGAATTTTGCCAGTTCCTTCTTCAGCGCCTTGTCCATCTCTGCGGGAGCCTCCTTTGGCTTTGACTGCTGCCCTTCCTCGACATCAGAATCGACGCCAGCAATGATGTCCAAATCATTCTCGTCTCCACCCAGAGCCAATATCTCCTCTAGAAGCTCGGCCTTCTTGTCTTTGGGTGCCTTTCCTTCCTTTGCGCTCTTCTTTGAGGGCTTGGCAGGCCTGCTCTTGGATTCGTGGGCTTGTCTCTTGTTCGGGGTCGCATCTTTGACGTCGCTCTCGTTGCGCTTTCTCTTTGCAGGACGCTCGTCTTTCTGCTGGTCCTTGGGCTTCGATTTCGGCTTGGGGTTGGTCAGGTCTGTCTCGATTTTGGCGGTCAACTTGGAAAGAGCCGCTTCATCAAACGCAAGCTTCGCCCCGTTCTGAGCCTTGGTTCTCTTCTTGCCCATTGTTGTGTTGGTGTTAAATAATCCTTAAAAGGGAGTCGGTAGCCACGATTATATATGCGTGGAAATTGTACCGTTCTCCAAAGGACCAACAGGAAGACGTGAGTATGTACAGAAATGGTGTCGCTGCACAGTGATCGCAGCCCTCTCTGCCGGTCTGGACGATGCGAAGTTTTGGGAAATTTCTGGCCCGCTGCCCATCCAACTTTATTGTGGGGCACCTGCCGCTGTGGACAAGGGTAGCTTGATAAGAGTCCTGGACCCTGAGATAGAAACAACTCATGTTCAGATCGGCATCTTGCGCTCCTCAAGACGATGTCTCCATCAGTACTTTTCCCGGTCTCTCTTTCACCCCATGGATGAATAAAAGTAAATATTTTTTTACGACTAATTGAGGGTCAGTGTTGTTTTGAAGGTGGTTCTTCGCTGCGACGATGCCGCATGGTGCGAGGTTGGTGACGGCGCGACCGACACTGACGCTGAGAAACGGGTTGACATGGCAGAGATGGCGGTCGCAAAGCAGAGCGCCGTTGGTCCACCTTCAGAGGCTTCATGTTGATGGCAGAGTGCGGTTGTCGAACGAGTGGGCCCCGTCGGGAGGCATAGCTGCAAGTGAGAACGAAGGTATGCCTCGAGACATATCATTGCCGGGTCGCTGGGCCATGCACAATAGTAACACCACTCAGATTCGCACTCAAAATTGATCCGTGCTGGATTTCTGCGACAGGTTGCAGCCCACCTGGTCTATGTGTATAGGGCAGTAGCTCATGGTGCAATAGTCTCATTCCGGCATTTTCCACCTCCTGCCTCTTGGGCTTAGAGTACATGACAAGGTTGTCAGTCTCGTTGATGGCTACATGCGCGGCCTAGGTATGTGAACAGAGTTGCACTGAGCGCACCCGTTTCGCTTGACAGAACTCTGACAGGATATGTCCAGGAGCATCACGAGTCCAATTGTCAACAATATCATCCGAGGCCTTGTGGGAGCAAAGTGGCCGCCTAAGCAAGATCGGCTCTGAGGTGCGCTCCAAGATATATCTCTGTCTATTTAATATATTCTAACCCCGTCGCCAGCTCTTCCGGTTCAGCGATCGGAGGGAAGGGAAGTATCTGCTGGCACCTACACATGAAGAAGAGATCACGGCTCTGGTGGCCCGCTCTGCGAAATCATACAAACACCTGCCCTTGAGGCTGTACCAAATAAGTAAGACCTGGGCCATCGCAATCGCTGTCTACATATTTGCATACCTAACTTTATACCAGCCCAGAAGTATCGAGATGAGCTGCGCCCTCGTCAAGGCCTTCTGCGAGGCCGCGAGTTCTACATGAAGGACTTGTATACTTTTGACTACTCTAACGAGGCGGCACTAGAGACCTACGAAGAGGTACGAATGGCTTATTCGCAGATCTTCATACAAGAGATGAAGCTTCCCGTGCTCGTGGCCCAGGCGAGCTCTGGCGACATGGGTGGCAGCCTGAGCCATGAATACCACATTGCTACCGCGCTCGGCGAGGATCACGTCATGAGCTGCCACAGCTGCGGCTATGTTGCCAACGAGGAGCTGGCTGAGAGCCGCCCGGCCGCCGCCGTCTTCGTGGACGGTGCCTGCCACCCGAAGGCATGGCACGGGATATCCAAAGACCGCAAGACCCTCGTGCGGGTCTGGTTCAACTCTGACCAGTTCTCTGCGGAAGACATCAGCACCCACGCTGTCAAGCTGGCGTTCCCCGACCTCGATTCTGGGGTTGAGGATCCCGCGCCCTTCTGGGCTGTCGCCATCAAGGAGTTCACGGCCGGCCAGGACTCCCAGGTCCGCGTCGTCAACCTTTTCGACGACAGACTCCCCAAAGAAATGAGGTCACAACCGACTCTTGACCAGAACGACCCTGCCGGCCTGAAGCGCATCCCAGCTGTCAACCACGAAGAAGGCATCCCCAACCCCTTCCGCATCAAAGAAGGCGACGCATGCCCCCGCTGCGACGACGGCAAGCTCAAGGTGCAGAAGGCCATCGAGCTGGGCCACACCTTCCACCTCGGCACGCGGTACTCGGAGCCCCTCGGCGCAAGCGTCAGCGTGCCCGCCCGGCTGCTGCCCGAGAACAACAGCAGCCAGCAGGCCGGCGGAGACGAGACCACCATGGTGCCCATCCAGATGGGCTGCCACGGCATCGGCATCTCGCGCATCATCGGCGCGGTGGCAGACCACCTCGCCGACGAGAGGGGGCTCAACTGGCCGCGCATCATCGCGCCGTACCACGTTGTGGTCGTCTTCCATACCAAGGACACCAAGCTTGCGGGCGACGCGGCGGAGGTTTACGACCAGTTGGTAGGTGTTGGGCGGGAGCATGACGTCGATGCCATTATCGACGATCGCCAGGACGCCAGCCTGGGCTGGAAGCTGAAGGATGCCGACCTCGTTGGGTATCCTGTGATCGTGGTACTCGGTAGGGAGTGGAAGGCTTCTGGGCGGGTAGAAGTGCAGTGTAGAAGGCTCGGTCATAAGGAGTTGGTGCCACTGGAGAGCCTGAAGTCTCATGTGGAAGGGCTCCTACGTGAGCTCTAGGCGGTTCATGTGCGGTCTGATGAACAGGCCTTGCTTGTAAAATATCTATGTAAAGCCATATCACAGCATCGGCAGACCATACTCAATTTACTCACTCCTAGCATGTCCCTGGTAAGTTCCGTGACTATTATGGGGTTTCATGTACTGAGAGTCTACTTGGAGCCACTGAGAGACTTCCAGGCACAAAGCAGCATCGTCAAGTTTGCGGCATAAATTGATGTATGTGATTCTTAGAGAGGAAGTACGGACCCAGAATTCTGATGCCGCATTGTTTGAGGCTCAACATCATTCAGTATGTCGATCGATTTGCGCCGTTCTGCCTCTAGTCATCGCGCAAAAATCTCGCTGGCAAATATGCAATTTGGTGGCACTATGATCACATCACGAAGCCGTTTCTTGAGATTCCTGCTCTATTATCGCTTGAACTTGAAGAGCCAGCTACTGTAACGTCCACTATGAGCGATCAATCCAGGAGAGTATTTCGCTACAGCCTCCCAACGTGGAAACGGTCTTGCTAAAAGGCCTAATGTCATCGAGAAACAGAGTTTGTGGGACCACTTCATGAGCAAAGCTTTCCTCAGCCTTTCCAGGTATCATCATTATGAATTCTTTTGCCTCGTCCCTATCCGGTGGCTCCATGCCAAATCAGTAAGTGTACATTTTGCGCCGCCTTAGGCCGATCCTTTTTGTCTCGCCATGAATGCTATCATATCCTCAGGAGGAAGGCTTCACCGTCCACAGCTCCCTCGACCAACCCATCTCGCGCATCTTCTTGGCGCTCGTATGTGTTCCCTTCTTGTGGTCGGCAGATTGAATCGCCAGCGCCTTGCTGCAAGACGCGAACGCCTCCACAAGCTCCTTCATGCGTCCTGTCTTCACGAACAGGGCGGCGATGTCTGAGTCGTTGCCTGCGATGGTGGCTGCCAGCTCCATCGCCTCGAGCATGTTGTCACGGGTCAGGGTGCCACCGGTGTACTGCAGAGCAGCCACAAACGCGATTATAGTCTCTGGAAGATATGTCTCCCGCAACTGTGTGAAATCTTCGTCTTTGGTGTTTGTTTCCACCAGCCAGCCCTTGAGGACTGGCTTCATGCCTGTCTTGGCCGTGCGAATGGCCGTTCCGAGATTTTCGAAGTACTCCCTGTTGGGCGGGTTGCTCGTCTCGGGCCTAGGTTTGATTAGTACTCTTTAACATGACATGTTCCGGGGGGTCAGATTACTTACTCCTGAGCGAGCTGCGCCAAAGTTCCCACCGTCTCAATACCGTCGAGGGCCATGACAAAGCTCTGCAGCTCCCACATGTTCTTGATGGCCAAAGCCAGCCTTGTCTGAGTTACGCCGAGATCTTCGACTTCGTCTGCTCGGACTTCTCCCAGGAGCGCATGCTCATTAGTCAGGAGATCTTGGACGAAATCCTCGACTGAGCCGACGATATCTCGATTCGCCAAAACCTGCACAAGATCCTCTACTCTCACTCTCTCGTAGAAGTCGCGGGCGGCTCCCAAGTGTTTGTGCTCTAAAATGACCGTTAGAGAGGCGTCTGGCAGAGAAGGAAGAAATAACGCATTGTGAACTCACTCAAGAAGTACTTGTAAATCTTAACACCGAACTCGCAGGCCTCGAGGAGGTTACCCTCGCCAGCAAACAACCACTCCATGGATCGGATCAAATTCTCATGCACCACCTCGTTTCGCCCGTCGTCGCCTATGAAGTCCGGAACAATGCCGCGGCCGTCGAGAAGTTGTGGAACGCTATGCTTAAGAATCCGGAACTCGCTCTTGACAGGGCCGTCCTGGGAATCCTCAAGCTGTTTGAGGAAGTGTTGTGGCTGTTCCCGAAGGAACGTCTTGATATCCATGCCAACCCTTCGGATCTGGTTGAGTAGCGCCAGCTGCTCCTCCCGATCTCTTACGTGGATGATGTTCAGACTCAAGGTCTCGTATTGCCGACTTTCAGAAAGCTGAGCGCAATAAAGCGGGATCAAAAGCTCGAGCTGTGCGAGGCGCAGGAAACTGACATATGCCGCGACGGCATGCTCTCCGACGATACGGCGGCCTGGGAGGAAGTCCTTGCCTTTCTGAGCGATAGACTCTAGGGCGTTGATCATGATGACCACGTGCGTGATTACTCGCAGTCCATCGTGTTCCGACATCTTGTTGTATTTCAGAATGTTGCCTTCTGAAGAGCCATATCCGTAATCTGGGATCAGGTACGATTTTCCTTCCTGGTTGGCTTCGGCGGACAACGCAAGACCCTGTTGATATATGTAGGAATCAAGCGTGTTGGCGATGATGGCTCCTTGCAGTGCTTTGGCCGCTGTGTTGGCCTCTTTGTTGATTTGTTTGAAGTGTGAATCTTCCGACTCCAGTTGGCTGATCAACTTTCGGGCAATGTTTGGACCTTCACCGAGGTACTGTACAGCGTCAAACGAGGGCAAAAACTGGGAAGATGCGATGCCCGGACCACACTCTTTGATCAGGTATGAATCGAATTGCGTCCGGAGAAGAGCGTTGTAGTGTGCAAAAACGTAGTCGTCCCATGTCTTGCACACAGCAAGAACGCTGTCGATGTCGCCAGAGAGGATGCCATAGGTCGCTCGCTCCCAATCATCTGTGCCGCCAGATTTCACCAGAGCATAGCACATACGCCTCCACAAGATGAAGGAGGGCAGGTCGAAGTTCGGCAAGTCCTCGTCACCCAGCGTTGCTAATGGCAGAGCGGAAATTGTTGCCGCCCGCCACACCTCTGTCCTCTCCAAGCACCAGTCGCGGATCTCATCCAAAGAGGCTCCCCTCCGCAGGAGATGGTAGCAGCCAACCCAGATGGCCCTCTCGAAATATTCATCGTGTGGCTCCAGCTTTCGGCCCTGTCTCGTCATGGCATCCGGATCCAGTTGGGTGACGTAGGAAAAGTCAGACATATTTGAGCTGGGTTCGAGGACGTGGGGAATGGCGTTGACACTCTTGTGCAGCTTTATTGCCTCCCGGGTGTGTAGCCAGCCATGCGCCACGAGGTCGCCCCTGTCTGCCTTTTGCTGGAACTCGTGGACAAGCTCGTCGATTTCAGGGCCGGTGCTTGCGGTGGATTGCAGCCACTCCAGAACAGCCTTACGTTCCTGAGCCACCGAGTCCGACAGGATGAACTCGTCCCAGTATTCCTTCCGTGATTGCGGAGCGTGGTTCGATCTTGGTGGCTTAGCCGTAGGGTCTGGGTGTCGCAGTGGTAGTAAACGTGACAAGAGCCCCCAGGTCTGTGCCTCTGACGACCATTTGGCCGCCTCATCGACGTCGTCGACGCGCTCGGGGCCATCTGCCTCGTCCATTTCCATGTCGTTAGCATCGTCGCTGGACTGGTTGGGGTCCCATCTCCGGCTCCTCGCCAGCTTTTCCAGCCGCCGTCGCTCAGCCAGCACAGAGGCCTTCTCTTGTGTGTAGTCATTGTAGCGGGCGACAAGTTTGAGGATGCGCTCGCGTTTTTGGTCGGGTGTCGCGTGGGTCAGGCCGCACTCGTCCAGCCATCTTCCAAACTCCTCTACCTCGGGTCCAGCTTGGATGCGGCTCTGGCGGTACGTGTCTTCGAGGCGAGCCATATCCTCATCTAACATGGTGCGCGTGGTCAGTCAAGGCCCAGAGACAAACGGGCATGGGCACGCCGTCATGCCTGTGTTGGTCGAACAAACCTTCGTCGCTGTCGTACCCGTAAATCAGACTACGACGCTTGGGAGAGAGGAAGTCCTAGCAAGCAGGTGTGTGTGTGAGCCACCAAAACTTAATCGGGAGGCAGGTTCCACTGCTCCTGGGCCTCCAAGCTTTTGATAAGCTTGCAGCTTGTGCACTGCACGCCTTAGTACGTACCATGGTGGAGGGTCCTAGCAGGGCGTTGATCTGATTGGCGTTAGGTCGAATGGGCCCGCAGAAAGCTGAGCGCGTTTGTTTTGGACGCTATGAGGTCAATGGAGCGACCGCGACAGCATGTGTGCCCCTATCCAAGCTCCATCCACAAAGTCTGTGGGACGAGGAAATGGAGTTGACGTGGGCGAATCTGGGTATGCGCCTGAATACGGCCAGCCAAAAACGCGAAGGGCAGTCGCGGATCAAGACAAGGGTCAGTCAGCTTTGTACCCAGGTACTGAAGTTTTTAGCGCGAGTCTCACTCCCTTGCTGCTGACCTTAATAATGGTCTACCAACACAAGTGACATGCACCTCCCAGGACGTCCTCACGGGCGGGATTGGACTTTGGCTGGGCTAGTCTGTGTAGACTTGAATTCACATTTTATGAGAGGCTCTTACAAAGCATCGCGTTTGCTGCCCCGTCCCTAAAGGACACCTTCACCAGCATCCCGTATTATAGACAGGATCTAACATGATCGATGGCCTTGCCCTGCACGATGAATTCCTCGGGACAGACCACTTCCATGGCAAGTTGTTGAGGTAGAAGCCACTGCAATGGACATCTCATCATTCTTATCTACACTCTCCTAATCCTGCCAGACTCGCCACATCCTCTGCATTTCGTCGACACAGATGAATTCGCAGGACCGCAAGAAGCCTGACTCCATGAACAGGTAGCGAGCCGCCTGTCCACCGTATATATCATCCATTCCTGGCATTTATTATTGTTCGTACAGTATTGGCTTGGCTTGCTGGGTGGCTTCCCTTGGGCCTTCAGAGCAGTGGCATTGACGCTTGCGAACCAACGGACTGGCCGGAGCTACTGGTTGGAGAGCAATATCACGATGAACTTGACAGCAGTTAGATTTCCAAGCTGAATTCGAGCCAATGCCATAATAGATATCGTCCTGCAAGTGAATCGCATTGATGAAGATATGAGATTCCGATCTCTCGGTCACCCTGGCAGTTTAAGAAGGGCAGAGTCGTGCATCTCAAGTCGGGCTGCCCTCCCTAGCTTAGTGCGGGACGGACTAGCCAATCATATCAGCGGGTCGAAGGAAGGCCGTGCAACTGATGCTCCACCAAGCGAGCCACGGCTGCTCATAAAAAGGCTGGCTTGGATCGCGCCTCTGGCAGACTTTTTCCTCTCCTCCTTCAACCGAATGGCAACTCTTCTTAGAGTCACGAGGATTTTCCGATCAATAGAATCCTGGGTCTACGGGCCCCTTTGCGCGCTAATGGTTGCCAAGATTAATTTCGCTATCGTTCCAAGTTGCCCGACTTCAAAATTCAATTTGGGCATACGTTTGATCGATCAGTGATACATATCGTCTTGGACCCCCAAGTAGGCTAGCTAGACCCCACGGCTCTCGACAGACAACCGGCTGCTCATGGCGTGAGAGTTCATTGCGATTTGGACTCTTTCTTCTTCCTCATCTTGAGCTTCAGCTTCAGCAGGTCTGGCTTGGGGCAGCTGGCGGCGCTGGCGCCCTCGCCGTTGCGGTCATAGAAGGCCTGGCAGCAGTCGTAGAGGGCGTCGATGACGCCTTGGCACTTGTCCTCCTTGTACGTGTTCCTCTTGAGGCAGTCTGCCACGAGTCTTAGCTGGACGCTGTGTCGACGTGGAGACGGCCTATGCCCTCACCTTGAATTGCGCACTAGGATAAACGTCAGCCGCTCCGTCTATCAACAGTCACGACACGGGTGCTCGGAGGTGACAGACTGCTCGGGGATGGCACGGAGGCTTCGCCCGCAAATCTTCTTCCAGTCCCTGCGGACGGCACCATGGTTAGATCATATTGCTGTAGTTCAAGATATCGCACATGCACGGGACTTCCTCACCATGGTCACTTTTTGATCTTTGGGTCGGGTGAGCTCGGTCGGTAATGAAAACCCTGCTGAGAAATGGGTTGGGTGAGTTGGAACCGAATTTGGCCCGTGTTTTATTTTGTCCACAGTAGCTCCCGGCGCCTGGTGCCCCCAGATTACGGGCCCTGGTCGCCGCTTCGTTCTGGATGATGTCAATCTGAACGGGAGTGGAAATCGCAGGCTCTCAGCCCGCCCAACGAGGCCACAAGTGACTTGCACTCGAACGATGCAGTGACCAATTTGTCAAGATGCGGGCAGTCTGCACATTAACCCCGTCTTTCTCCGGATTTATTCGCATCCTCCAGCTTCCCACGGTCCGATTAAGGCATCGGATTTATCTGAGTGCTGCTGACTAATTCAATCATTCACTCTGGACATTAAAATTATTTCTTTGCTCGTTGGTTAAAGAATCAGACCAAAAGGAGTCACTGATACTTTGCCCAAGCACACAGGCGGAGAAGGTGCTGGTCAAGCAAGGTGTCAAGCAGGTGGCCCGTGCGTGCGAGCTGGATCGCCCCTCAGACGAAGGAGCCCCACCACTCCCCCAAGGCGGCTCTTCCACAGCCTTTTATCATTGTCGCTCTCCGCGAACTACGACACCACTCGGAACATCGTGACCACACTGCACACCCGCCCCCCCAGCGTCAGTTGACGACAGCAACCCCGACCCTGAAGTGCGAAGCTTAGCCCCGTAAAAAGCCACTGCCTGGTAAGTTTATTTTCAACAACATGGCGCAGCCTTCCTCGCCCTCCCATCATCATCATCATCACCATCATCACAGCCTGCCTTTCTCAAATCAAAGGAGAAAGAAGACACAATGCATACCTCCACCTCCACCGAGAGCGTGGTCTATCTTTCCTGGGATGCTAAATTGCTCTTAGTTTTCCTTCACCAACTCGCCTCAATCTACCTCCTCCTCCGCATCTTGTTTTTCATCCACGGCCTCCTCCTGATCGCTGCCGTCCCAATCTACGACGCCTGCGATCATGTCATCCGAGCAGCACGAGAATGGCTCGCCCGCAGAGCGCCAGGAGGCGCCGGCACAGACGGAGCACCTTAACATCAAAGTTACCGACAACAACAATGAGGTCTTCTTTAAGATAAAGAAGTCTACCAAACTGGAGAAGCTGATGGGCGCCTTTTGCGAGCGCCAAGGCAAGACGGTCAACTCTGTGCGCTTTCTTTTCGAAGGCCAACGAGTTCAGCCAAACGACACCCCTGACACGGTAAGCTGCTCCCCTCCCCTCAACCGCTCAGCTCGGTGCTGCTGCCCTGAGCTCGCGAAGATGGATCGCGCAGTCTCGCGCGTCGTCGCGTCGTCGCAGCCACAACACATTCGCTAACATTGATTCCAGCTCGAGATGCAAGACGGCGACACCCTTGAAGTTCACCAGGAGCAGGTCGGCGGCAGCGGACTTCTCTAGGGCCTCTTTGGAATGGATGCCACGGGTTTGGGGGATCACTGCTTTTCGGTTTCGGACACGACCTGCCTACCCAGCTTTGAATTTTCTCGCCCCCCCTCTTTTGCGCTTGGTCTGATTCTCTCGATATTCCGCAGAGGAACTTTTCTCATTCAAGGAGTTTGACAGGGAAAAGGATAATCATATTTCTTCTTTTTTTTGTGAGGGGGGCAGCAATACACCATCTGGTTTTTCCTTCTCTCTGTGCGCGCCGGATCGGCGTCATGGCCTGTCTAATCTTCAAAGGCGGCTAATGGGAGATGTCTATGGGCGAGGATAAGCAATCCAATGCATGAAACATGCCCATTTCAACTGATGATACAGTTTTGCGCCTTGCTTTCCACTTTACCTACCTACTGTACTCGTGAACGCAACCGTGATGCCCACGCACTTTGGGCGATTTTGCACTGGCCATGCTGACAGTGGGAGATCAGGCTCCAGCAGTCCTCCGGCCCACGCGCAGTACCGGCCTTGTTGCCCTTAACACCGAAGTAAACAAGGCTGCAGCCTCAGCAGTCAGGACTCCGTCTTTCCGTGTGAGGGCGCTGAGCAATGCCTAGCTAGATCCTCTATGCAAGCTGGTGATATAGCTTGACAAATTCCACGGGCTGCCACGCGGTGACATTACGGATACGTACAGCCTCTAAGAATCAGATCATCGCGATACCAGGACTCGGTATACTGGTCCGACTATAAATCTTACGGTCTACCTACATGGTAGTTGATAAAAAATTCTGCGAGTAGAAGCGCCGATGATCCCGCCGTGGCTGGGTCAGAACGAGGACTGAAGACCACTGTTGCTTTCCTAGACGCAGGCATTGGCAGCTTCAAAGGTACCTGTGTCACGTATTGCATACAAGTCACGACAGATAAAGGCTTTAATTGTGGGGAAAGCAATATGTTCTTTCGAATTAAGTCTCCAGCTGGCTCTCTCTAGCCAGACAAAATGCAGTATGCAAGCAAGACCGATGCTCGAAGCCCAAATATTTGTACAGTGTGTCCGGACAACATGAGGCAGGCCAGAAGCCTGTCAAATTAAACCGAAAGCAAGCAAGCGCGCATTCTGGTTTCGTTTACCCTGCAAGATCAAAAGCATACCGAACTCCAAACTGATCCAAAAGCAATGCAATTAAAGTCCACAGAGCACATCGCGCATAAACCTTCGTAAGCATGGTTCTACCATACCACCCTCCCGCGAAGAGGAGTTAGCTGGTAGATCCCACTTACCTTGTCATCACCCTCGATCACACCGAATCGGGCAAACGAACCTTGCCACCGTCGTTCAGATGAAAGGACGTCCACGTTCCTAGCCCTTGAGCTCCCTCTGACGGCACTTCGTGCAGAGCACCAGCATCATGTCGTTCCCGATGTCCTTGGGGAAGATTTGCCCATCGTCGAAGCCGTTCTGGCACGTGGCACACCGGAAGCATTCGTCGTGCCATTCCCCACCCAGAGCCCGAATGTACTGCCCAATGACGGCCTTGCTGCATTTCCTGCACTTGGGAGCTCGTCGCTCGGTGCGTTTTGTCTGACAGTTGATGCACCATGCGTAGCCGTCCTTCTCGATATGCGTCATCCCTTGTTCGAAGGGATCGCCACACTCGGCACAGAAGAAGTGCCCGTAGTGCCAATGCTCTCCGAGTGCAACTATGTGTTCGCCAAGAATTGGAGTTGTGCAGTGCTTGCATCGGGGAGCGAAGAGCTCGTGCCAATCGAGATGACAATAGAACCGAAGACGCTCATCACCGTCCTCGGCCATTGTCTCTCCAGGCTTCTCCTCTAGGGCCTCCCCTGCAGCACGACGGCGGATGCGATCCAATCGGGCAGCACGGCTAGCATCTGGCTCAGGGCTGATTTCAAGCGCCTCCAGGGAAGTGCCACAGGAATAGCAGGTGAAGCATTGTGGGTGGAACCGCTCATTGGTACCCGCGAGGGCAACGAAACGCCCCTCGATGGGGTAATTGCACTCGTGACAGCGGGCTGTGGCCCGATGGCCAGCCTGGCTTCCAGGGGAGGGAGACCAGTGACTTTGCGGTCTTCCACCAGGGCGGATTCGTGGGGCGTTCTTTTGTGGGGTCGGGAGTGGGCGGCTGGTGGGTTTGCTGGTGGGCTGGTTTGTGGAGTCGTCAGGGGTCACGATGATAGGAACGCTGGGGCTGTTGTCGTCACCATTGTCATCACCAGGAAGCACGATGGATGGGACCGCCGGGCTTCCGTCGTTGACAGCGATGCTTGGGATTGACGGCTTGGCCTCGTTTACGGCAATGCTGGGGATCGGTGGGCTTGGCTTCGCCCCGGACCCGTCTACCTGGATAGAGGGTAAGGGGCGACCGCGTGGCTTCGGGGACGCCGGCGGCTCGCGAGTCTCCGCAACAGCGATAGAAGGGATCGGCGGGGTTTCTGGGAGGCGGCGGTGGTCTTGTCGGGCCTGGAAGGCCCCGAGCGGACGACCTTTTGTGGTGTCTGGCTTCTCATCAGTTGCCTCGTCCGGAGCCTTCCAGTTTTTGTCAAAGCTTACGATGGGTCGTCCCAGACGGTCGCTCACAGCGGTAGGGGTGGGGAGTTTGGGACTGCGATCCTTCAGCCTCATAGAGGTTGCCTGACGAATGTCTTCACTTCTGAGCTCCACACCATGCTTCTTTGGCACATCTTCACGAACGGGGCTCTGAGCCGGCGAGTTCGAAGTGTACTGCGGGTCCCGAGACTGCGACGGTGGGTTGCGGTGGATCTCGAACTTGTGTAGCTTGGGCGCGGGTTGTGCCTGTGAGTCAGAGGATGATGGTCTCTCAGGAGCGAACGAGACGCGATTAAGTGGGCCCTTGGGCTTCGTCCGTAGGGCATCAGCAGCGGCAGGCTCGTCCTTGGTCGGCGATGACGTCCTCTTGCTTGAAGCACCCTCAGGCTCTTCCCAGATCTGGTCGCCTGAGAAAGGCCTGCCGCCACTGCCGCTGCGCTTCGTGCTGCTGCGCCTTCGTTGAGCGAGGGAACCGCGTGAGGTGCTAGACAAACCCGTGTACGGCTTAGACACTTTAGGTGGCGATACAGACCGTGACTGCGAAGGGGGGCTGGGACTCTTCCGGGGACCACTCATAGATGCATAGGACAGACGACTGCGGGACGAGCCAAAGCCGTCGCTGGAGCTAGAACTACCTGACATGGATCGTGTGGAATGGTCTCGTGCCAGGCCGCTCGGTTCGATCTCGTCCCCGTACATGCCAGCACTTGCAGTACGGGCATGTGCATAACTCTGCCTGCGCATGTGTGGCTTGTATCGGTATGGGGTTCCTGGCTCTGGTGGCTTGACACCGTGCTGGTGTTGCCACACGAGCTCGGATGCCTCATTCAATGCAGCCTCGTAGAGCCGGCCGTCGTCCGAGGTGGGTGAGGTTGGCGGAGGACTGTCCCTAGCATCCTTGTCTTCCATGGCCTGCCTGAGCGAAACAGCTTCTTCTTTCTCCATCCATCTCTGGCCCCTCTCGATGTAGGTGGAACTGGGGACGACCTGTCCAGGCTTCAGCGGAGCGACTGGCTTGTCGGGATAGTAGTCCCGGCCTTGTCCGCTCGTAGCCGAGTATCTGGATGCCAGGCTGGGGGCAAGGCTGGGCCTGGAAGAGAAGTCCCGGTGGTCCATCTTGGGAGGCGAGTAGGATTGAGAAAGAGCTGGCGATGGCTCAGACAGCGGGGGTGGTGTTCCAGTGGAAGACCGAGCAGTCGAGCCGAAAGATGAACGAGCAGCTGCACCCAGTGAAGGGCGGCCGTCAATCGACTGGCGAAAAGAGTCGGCCCGGCTCGATCCTGGGGGTTGAGGCCTTGCACCACCAGGCCTCTGGACACGATTGTTGCGAAGATCTCTGAGGTACGCAGCTGCAGGAATTAAGAAATACTGGTCAGCAAAGCACTGGGACGACAGGGACAACGGTGGAGATGCAGTGCAGGTGGTGAGACAAACCGAACTGCTCATTGTTCATGTGGCTGCCCTGGGAGGAGGCCGTCTTCTTGTCGGGAGAAGACGGCCCCGATTCCTTAGGTTGGCCACGGTCGAACATGACTCCAGAGATCTTGCACAATCAGGCCGAATAGACCGGAAGGTGGTGAGTTGGGTTGAGAAATTTTTGTCCCGTTGCAGATGCAATGAGAACGGTTGCAGAGAAGAGAAGAGCCAAGATGGCCCGGGGGGCCGAGAGGTTAAGACCCGTTTATAAAATTGCACAGGCTGCTCTTTTGGGAGGTGGTCCGTCCGGTGAGCCGGTGAGCTGAGGCCGGGGGAGCAGGCAGCTGGGTGGGCGACAAGAAGTGGAGATTGTTCGTCACAGTGGGAATTGAAGCTCCGTGAGTCGTGTGTCGCGTTGAGTTTTGGGCTACGGGCGCCGGGGGCTGGGTCAGGATCACAGTACCGAATCTAGCAGTGAGCCGCGACGGTCGGATACAGGAGACGGAGATTGTAAGGCAGGGCAGGATGCAGGAGCGGCACTCTTGTGACAGCGATAGTCGTAGTGATGGTGATGATGATGATCAGATTATGTAGATGGATGGTTTTGTTTGGTAAATGAGGGGCGGCCTTGGGCTCGGCGATGGAGAAGGAGAGGCGCATGAAGTAATAATGAGTACTGGTGGTTGTACCGGGCGATAACGAGTGTTTATTATTACGGGCTAGCAGAGCAGGAGTTTAAGCAGACCAAGCAGTGTCGGGCAGACGCAACCACTAACGCTGGGTTGCTAGGCAGAAACAGATGACTCTTTGGCAGCCATGCATGAAAGATGAAGTGTGAATCATACCCACTGCCCTGCTTCAGTTGTCACCTTGTATGCGAGCTGCGCTGTTCTTTGCTGTACGTCCCCAGATGGATTTGTTGAGTGGCGATGATGAGGCTTGTTTACTCGAGCTGCCACAGCTCGTTGCCGCAGCATCGGCCAGCCAGTTCTCGCCGTCTCACTGCAGCCAGGGCGCTACTGCGCCCGCTATGTACAGTACGCAGGTAAGGAGCTGCGGAGCTGCAGGCCTGCAGAACATAGTGTACCAAGATGCGACCTTGTCCGTCTCCCTGCACCGGCCACCTGGCACGTACCCACAAGGTAGCCCGTGTGACGCACCCGCACGCTACCAAAGTACGGAGTACAACCCTGGAAGTTCCACGGGAGCTTGAGCTTGAGCTTCCACCGAGCTCTGACACCGAGACAACGGGCTGACTATCCAAGACACACGAGTGGTGGCTGCGGCGACGACAACTGATCTTGTTGTGCATTGTTTCAACCTCAAGAACCTCTCTCGATACCTCGCAGTAACCTCATGATGGAGCATCCGGAAAACGCCGTTGTGCATCCTCTTGGATGGGGTAGAGGAAAGCCAACACACATTCGCTGCTGCCATATCCTCAGCTCAGGAGGAGATTGCACAGCTCTTCACGGCGGTACTTGGCCAGATGCCCCACCCCCATCTTCGAAACAAAGCACACCAGGCCGTCATATTCTTGGCTGGGCTTTCGCACGGGCATTCGTGTCAGCCAGATGGACTGTCACGGAAAAGGAGTGCATGGAGCAGGATTTAGGGGTAGGATCGCTGGGCCGTATGGGCCAGAGCCATCGTGGAGCCCTCCCCTAAATCGAGAGAAGTGCTAAAATACAGCATGATGACCTGGCCAGCAGCGAGCCGTGTTGGCTTTGCAGCATCAGGTTGCGACAGGCCCGCCCAGCCAGCCAGCCTCGGTGTTTCCAGAAGCCTCTTTGCAACAAGCAGACCGGCCACCTTTATTATCACGTAGGGGACTGGTCACAAGTCAGGTCCCAGCGGATCGGCGCCGACCTTGCCGCAACAGACCCCGGTTCTCGGGCCTCGACAACGGCTGGCGTCACTCAACCACCTGGCAGCCTGGCAACGCTTTTCATACCAAACAAGCAGGGGACTGCCGATGGGTCTGCTAGGTTATGAGACGACTGTGAAATCGATCAACCACGATGCATCTCCGCATCCCGAGGCAACCAACGGAGGAGTCGACGGCGCTTGGACAAGCCCGAAGGGATGACTCAGTCTGCGGTCAACAACAACAACCACGCCTGTTGCCCCGAGAGTCACGCGGCACCCTGTGTCCCCGGACTGGAGCCGGTCTCGTAGCCTCGGCGTTGTTCTCTACCTATGTCGAAAGAGGCTAGGAACTATCCGTCTTTGGGACTACGCCCTTCCGTCTCTTCGGCCTCTCCCTGTACCTGCGCTTTACCGCCACCGGTTCTTTTTCCCGCCGTATTTCCGACCTGCCCGGTCCTTCCTGTGTAATTCTGGCGATGTCGGTCAGGATGTTCCAATTAGTCATGGAATTCTTTGCTTGGGTGCCCGTTTCGCCGTTTCGGCTTCGCCTTCGCCTTATCCTCATGCGAAACCAACCGTAGCCGTCGTAATGCCCCCGGCCTCTGACAACTCGGTGCTGTGCTGTCTTGTTGTCTCGCGCGGACAGGTGAATTGCGTACTCCTCTGAGGCTATCCACGTGGACTCGAATCCTGACGTAGTTCCAGTCCCACGGCAGACGCAGCTAGTCACTGGCGTGCCATGGCAACCCTCTCAACTGCGGGCTCGCTCGCACCGTCCAAGGAGACAATCGTCGACGAGGATGGCATCCTGAGAACAAATACTCGTCACGATCATGCTGTGGACATGGACGAGAAGCGTGACCAGGACAATGCTGCTGTTGATTCAGGGTCCAGCAACCATGAGCAGGCCACAAAAGAGTTCAAGGAAGGTGGATATGGCTGGTAAGGGGCACGCACATCGAGACGCATCTGGCCGCCACTATACTGACCCACAAGTCAGGGTCGTCGTTATGGTCGTTTTTCTGATCAACTTTCATACCTGGGGTATGAACTCGGTAAGTTGCAGCCTTGTGAATGATCCTAAGAACTATAGCTCTAACCTTCGTGCCAGGCATATGCGGTGTTCTTAGCCTACTACCTAAACTCTAATGCATTCCCTGGATCAAGTAAAATTGCATTTGCGTTTGTTGGTGGTCTGTCTATCTCGATAGGTAAGTATCGATCTAAGGGTCTAACTGTATTATCGCTAATTCTCTTCAGCCCTGCTCCTCGCACCATTAGCAACTATTTGCATACGGAAATATGGCACTCGTGCTTGCCTCCAGGTCGGCGTGGTCCTGGAGACGGCTGCGTTCATCGGCGCATCCTTCACCCACGAAATCTGGCACCTTGTCCTCAGCCAGGGAATTGCCTTCGGTGCCGGAATGGGCTTCCTCTTCACAGGCTCGGTCGGCCTGATCCCACAGTGGTTCCACGAGAAGCGCTCTCTTGCCAACTCTATAGGCACTGCTGGATCTGGCTTTGGCGGACTGACTTACTCGTTGGCCGCACATGCCATGATTGAAAACCTCGGCCTTTCATGGGCCTTTAGAATCCTGGCCATTCTAGCTTTTGTCGTCAACGGCGTCTGTAGCTTCCTGGCGCGGGATAGGAACAAGGAGGTTGGTGCCATTCACCAGGCGTTTCACAAGGACCTCTTCAAGAAGGTCGAGCTGTATCTGTACTTGGCTTGGGGATTCTTTTCAATTCTGGGTTACATCATTGTCGTCTTCTCGCTGGCATCCTACGCCTCGGCAGTTGGGTTCACGGCAAACCAAGGCTCTATAATAGCAGCCATTTTCAACTGTGAGTTTGTCTCATCCCAATGTCATCACGTACACGTATCCTGACATCACATCCATTAGTGTCTCAGGGCCTGGGAAGACCTGTAATCGGCTTGTTCAGCGATAGGGTTGGCCGGATCAACATTGCAGCCCTGGGCACACTGACCGCCGGGGTTGCGGCCTTCTTCCTCTGGATTCTCGCGGGCAAATATTTTGCTGGTGCCATGGTCTACGCCTTGTTCGGCGCCTTCGCGGGCTGCATTTGGCCGTGCATAGCCCCCGTGGCGGTGGAAGTTGTGGGGCTGCAGCTGCTGCCTTCTGTCATGTCAATCACCTGGTTGGTATTGGTGCTACCCGCGACGTTCGCAGAGGTCATTGGCCTCAGCCTCGTGGAGCCTGGAAAAGACGGGTACCTGCATGTACAGGTGTACACTGGGGCGATGTTCGTCACGGCATTTGCTGCTCGTAAGTCACACTGTTTCCCCGCTCAAGCTGTTTTGTACCGCCTCAGAAAGCCGTGTGCTGACATTGTCATATGTAGTCTGGGCATTGCGGATATGGAAGATACACTGCATGGAAATCTCCAAGCTGGAGAAGGAAGCGAGTGAGAGCCAGGATGCCGTCGGGGCCGCACCTCAGGTCTCGCCTGCTGGACGTAAATCGGTTTCGATGGCCTTTGCTGTGAAAGCTTGCTTTTCTCTCACCAAAGTGTGATCGTGAGAGGGGAATATTAGTTGTCATCTAATGAGATGTACATATTCTATGTCATATGTATGTGATCTTGCATAGCGCAGTAAAGCACAGCGAAACGGTTTAGGCAACATGATCACTACCCGGGGACTGTATTGTATCAGCGACCCCGGGCTTTCCAGAATCCTGGGGCCTTCCGGTGTGATCTTGGGACGTTTCTCGTTGTGCGGGAGCATCGCCCGCAGACTCGCCACTTGTAATCCCAGTGGCGTCCTCAGCACCATCAGCTCCAGCCTCTGACACATGCGACCGACCCTCTTTCTGCAACTTCGCCGCAGCAAGCTGAATAGACTCCTTGAGCTTGTCGATCTTGCCCTCGCTCTCCTGAACCGCCTTGACCACCTTGTCCGCCTTTGAGATCCCACCCGCGAGCTCAACAGCCTTCTCCGCGGCCTCCTCGAAGTCGTCGAGTGCGTAAAGCGGCAGCCCACTCTCCGTAATGATCCTCTGGCCCTCCTCCTCGTTGGTACCGCGGATCCGGACGACGACGGGCACCCTGATGTGGACATCCTTGTACGCGAGCACGATGCCCCGCGCGATCATGTCACCGAGCGTGAGGCCGCCAAAGATATTGACGAACACGACCTTGACCCTGTCGTCCTTCAGGATGATCTCAAACGACCGCTTCACCGTCTCGCTCGTCGCCTTGCCGCCCGTGTCGAGGAAGTTGGCCGCAAGCCCGCCATGGTCCGCCAGCGCGTCCACCGTGTTCATGGCGAGCCCGGCCCCGTTGACCAGCGTGCCGATGTTGTGCGCCCTGTCCCCCGGCGCCAGCCGGTGGTACACGATCCCATCCGCCTCGGCCTCCCTTGCGCCTGGATCCCGCGCTTCCTTCGCCGCGTACTGGTAGTGCACCTCCGCAAGCCTCCCCGCGCTGCGGACAGCGGCGTCGTCCAGCTCAATGCGCAGGTCGTAGACCGGGAAAATTCTCTTTTCTGGATTTTGCACGCTGCGCACGTCGAACTGCAGCCCCACGTACTTTGCCTCCTTGTCCCGGAAGACGCGGCCCAGGTCCCGCAGCAGCTTGCCCACGCTGTCGGCGGTGGCCGCGGATCCGGGCCGTTCGCTTATCTTAAGCTTGGCCATCACCGTGGTCACGATATCGCACCACGCCTTCGTGCCGTCCAAGGAGAGGACGTCTGCTGCGCTGGGAGGCAGCATGATCTTGTTGTAACGGGACGGCGAGAACAGGTTCTTTGGCCAGGAATGGATTGCTGTCATCAGACATTGTGATCGGGTGGCTCGGTCGATGCCGATGGCGAGGTAGCGGGTGGGCCGATGGAGATACTCCAAGTCCGAGCCGAGGTTGGCTTCCTTGAGGAGCTGATGGCTGGCTTCAGTGTCGAGATGGAGGCCTCGAGTCTGCTGTGATGGCGCCCTGAGGTGTGACCTGCTGGGCATGGAGTCACTGGAGGGCCTCCGGGCGAAAGTATGCAGACCACGCGTCTGTTGCGAGGGGAGCCCTCCTGATGCTGCCATGGCAAAGTCATCTGCGGACTCGAAACAAGTCCCCTCCTTGACCTCACCGGCGCGGTGTTGCACATTCTCGCCCTCCATCAGCTTCTTCAGCGCCGTCCCGATCTTTGCCGGATGGTTTACAAGCGTCGCTCCAGCTTCTTTAAGAGCCATGACCTTCTGGTTGGGCAATGGATCACCGGGCAACCAGAACGCGCCTGCGTGGCCCATCACCCGGTCCCGAGGCGCCAGCTGTCCCGCGATGAGAGCCACGATGGGCTTCCTCTGTGCCACGGGTGTCCTGGCGTGATAGGCTCTAATCCACTGTGCAGCGAGAACCTCACCGTCCCCGCCGATCTCCCCGATGAGCGCGATGCCCCTCGTGCTAGGGTCATTCTCCAGTACCTGCAGAGCCTCTACGAGATCCGTCCCTGGGAGAATGTCCCCTCCCACGCCAATGCAGAGACTCTGGCCCAGACCCGCCCTCGTCGTAGAAGCCACAGCCTCATAGGACAGCGTCCCCGACTTGGCGGCTATTCCAACACAGCCATCGCTGAAGCAAGGCAGCGGCTGGAATCCAATCCTGCACCTCTCTCCCTTGGCGCTCGAGATGATGCCCGGCGAGTTGGGGCCCACCAGCCTCGACTTACTCTGCGTCTTGAGCATGCTGTGAATCCTCAGCATGTCGTGCAGGGGAATATGTTCCGCCACGGCCACGATGAGCGGGACCTCAGCCTCGATCGCCTCCTCGATGGCCGGCGTCGCCATGGACGCCGGGACGTAGATCCCCGTGGCGTCGGGCCTGAGCTCCTCCATGGCCCTCCGGACCGACGGTAGGACGGGGAGCCCGAGATGCTCGCTCTCCTTGCCCGGCGTCACGCCGCCCACGATGTTGGTGCCCCATGCGATGGATTCCTGTGCATTGGCAGTGGCCTGGCGGCCTGTGAAGCCCTGGAAGATGACACGGGTCTTGGAGCCTATGCGGAGATTTTCCAGCGTGGCGGCGTAGTTTTGGCGGCAGTTTGATGAGCCAAAGAGTCGGCGTGCGGTTGTTGGGCCATGGCCGTGATGTAGATGATACCTCGACCTGCTTGCTGAACGCAAGTTCGACGTTATGGCGGACTGCATCCTGTGGGAAGGCATAAGATCGCCAACATGGACGACCTCATTGAAGACAGTGGCTGAGGCTTGCCTGCGGATTTGTGTCAGAGGAAATGGTGGCCGAATCCAATTCTCTTAAATATAATGTCTTGCACAGAGGACTTGCGATGTCGCTATTTGACTGTAGTTCGAGAAGCCAACCAGCTGGCGCCATTTGCAAATCAGTCTGATGCGCAACGTGGTTAGTAGGCGCCATTGCGGGAAGATGCTTTTGCAAGTGGAGCATATAGCCGACTTAGAAAGGAAGGCAGCCAAACCCCGTAGATCAAACGCGGTTCTAAGCGGAACACTACAAGTTGCCACTCACATATAGAATATGGGGTTGCAGTGAGCATCGTGACACTGGTCTCTGCCCAAGTATGAGCAAGAAAAAAAACTGGAGAGCAACTCTACCTTAAGTGTTCGTGCTGTCGCCACGCACCGGAGCAAGGCCTAATGTCACAAATCACCTAAGCATCTATCACCATTCAACGTCATTTTTGTTTACCTCTTGCAGAAAAATGAATTCAGAGTAACCTCGTGTGAAGTTGCACCTGGAAAGCCTCCAGTGGTATACATGAGATCAGAGATCTACACCTACGAAAACAGAAGGTACACCCATACAAGACCAACAACCTAGCTAAGTAGATACAGGTAATAAGAGCTAGAGAAGACATAGAATAACTTAGATTAGGTTAATACTAAACCAGTTATCCTATAACAGGTTCTCCTATAAGAAGCAGTCCTATAAGAGGTTATCTTGTAAGAGCTGGTTCTATAGGACGTTATCTTAGAGGAGCCTTGGGGGTTATCCTAGAAGAAGTTATGCTATACTAGTAGGAGGTCATCCTATAGGAGGTAATCCTATAAGTGGATGTTACGGAAGAGGTTGTCCTATAAGAGGGAGTCCTTTGGGAGGTTATCCCATGGGGCTCAGGTGTACCCTCCGTTTTTGCGGGTGCGAATCTCCGATCTCATATACATAGTGGACTAGGTAATGGCAATTGATACAGGGGCCACATAAAGACAAGCGTTCTTGAATATGTGGTGGTGTTTCTGTCTTCATGTATATGACTACGCATGGCACCGCAAAGACATGTAGATCACCTAGAATCTTAGGGATATGATCGGCACATTGTATGTGGTGTGGTTGATGTTCGTAATTATTGGTATGATACCTGTAATCGCTGCTTGACGCTGGTGGTGTAGGCACCCAGAGCCTGCGACCTAATCTTAGTGTTCCCTGCACGTGCCCGGCGCAACCAGACCAACAAGAAATGTTTTGCGGTGACCAGTTCATGACGATGAAAGCAAAGAGACGACGCTTTTATTCGACAGTGCGAGGATTCCATTCCGCCTCCTTACTGTCAGCCCTGGTGTTCGTGGTTTGACAGTTCATATTCAGGCGGCGCGGGCGGCCTCGGGGCGGCCTCGAGGCAAATTGCGCGTGATGTCGAACTCATTGTTGTCCCCGATATAGGGAGCGATCTTTTCCCAGAGTTCAGGGTCTAGATCCCTGGGTATAAACTCCATCACTTCAAGTTTCGCCTGGCCAGGTTTGTCTTGTTCTGGTTCCTGACGTTCTGGTTCTTGACGTTCTGATTCACCCCGATCCAGTCCCCTCCGCCGACGGTTCCTCTGTTCACGGCGTCCCTGTTCAGGGCCCCTTCGTGCGAGCTCTCTGGTGTCAAGGTCCATCCGGTCTTGACGTCTCCGCCTCCAGAGTTCCCTGACGAGCCAAGGGGGGATTAAAAGACCCACAAAAAGGACTGGCATGAATTGGCGCGGGAATTTCCATACTGTTTGTTTGGGGTGCCTCGCCAGCCAGAGGAACGCGTAGAACATGACACCGGTGTACGCCCATAAATTTCCAACTAGGATGGCTTCGCCAACTTTTCGGTAGCTCCAGTATCCTGCAGGGCGTTGCAAATCGGTGGGGATGGAAGGGGCCATTGTCAGTGTGCTACAAAACTGGTCTTTGAATAGCGACCCGAGAAGACTATGAGCAGCTCGAAGGAGCAGAGATTCGAAAGATATGACTGAATCGGGAAGATACCCTACTGTTGATGTGAATGACAGTGAGACAGAAGTATGTTTGGCGGTGCTCAAATCTCAGCAAGCCAAGCGGGCCCGTGGACGACGTCTATTGTTGACAACGGTAACCCTAATGAAGGAAAGAGCGTCAGGCTCAACACAGTTCCTGTGCTCTTGTGCGTAACTGCCCAGGTGGGTTCCTTGCATGGTTCTTGTCATAAGAGATGGGGGATTCGCAACCGTAAATACGGAGGGTAAGCCCATATCAGGTAACTCGGAAATCCAAATGGTTAGGTTCCCACCCAAGCAGTTATCTCATAGGAGGGTATCCTATAGGAGATATTCCATAGAACTTATGGGCGACGTGTATATGGGGCTATACTTGTACGGGTGTACCCCCTGTTTGTGTGGGTGCGAGTTCCCGATCTCTATCATAATTGTTGGTACGTACAGGCACAGTAGCCTCGCCAGCTGTACCCGAAACGAGAGCCACAGGATGGCAGGAGAGCTGCGAGTACCAGCCACGGCACAGTCGCGTATGCTCAGAGGGGGCTGATGTGACCCTGCAAGAGATTATTCCACAGGTGACCCCATAGGAGGTCCATTCTAGAGGATAGACAAGACATGGTCAAGTTGAACTGCGCCTTGGACACACGTGTAAAGCTATAACCCGACAATGTGGCTATCGAAAGGCTTCAGTCTGGTTAAGGGGCTCGTTGCTTCCTAGGGCGGCCCGAGCCCTATGCCCGCTTAGCTTGAGTGTCGCTTCCGCCGGCTGCCTTGCTTGAGGCGACATGCTCGGCAGCATTTTGGAAGCCAAGATTCTTGAAGTCGTCTTTTGCCATCAAGTCGCTGTGATAAAATGGCCATGTTAGACGCAGAATTGCCGGGACAGTTCCGAGCCCCCCCGGGGGGGGGGCAGCAGGTTGGTACTGACCGGTCCATGCGACAAGATAGATATGCTTTCGCAAGCTCACGGCACTGGTTCTCATTGACGCCCTTGACCTTCTTGATGCATGCCAGATAGCTTTTCATGACATGTTTGCACTCGCCTGGTGGTGGGCAAGTAAAACCAAGCTCAAGTCAGCTGGCCTGGTGTTGCAGCATGTAACAAAGGCAGGGCATGTGCGCTACATACCATCGTGGTCAAGCGGGAAGCTGCCTCTCTGTGGTCTGTCAGGCCATTAGCATCGGGGCGCAAACGGGAACTGCCCCTGAGAAGGAGAGACGTACGGCACAGGCTTCGTGTACATCTGGCCTCCGCCAGGTCCGTAACCACTCATGTTGAAAGATGCTTGCTTCTCTGACGAAGCCAGAGCCAAATGTATATCCGGGCTGGAAATGCTTGTGCTGCAAGGCATGTGATAGATGGGCATGGATCAGCAGACGGAAGCTGTGGCGGAAGCCATGCCTAAGCCTGGCCTGCCTGGGTACCTCCATCGGGACGCGCCAGGTACTGGAGCTTGCAGGGTACCTGGGCGGTCTGCCAGGTACCTGGGCGGCAGACGACAGGTGCTGGATTGCCTGAGGCAGCCAAGCTAAACTGCCCATGCAGGTCGCAGGTGGGGACCGGTGCTGTGCTGGCGGAAGCAGAGGCAGGGGGCAATGCCGTGCATGAAGTTGGAAAATGACGGAGACGCGACGGGCATACAGACACATTGTATTCCACCGGGCTCCCCTCCACCACGCTCCAAATTTTGTCCAACAACCTGCACTCGCACCGCGGCCAAAAGGGAAAAACAACAGCATGCATTTCTGATCCCGGTGGCTGCTTCACCACCTCCCGTTCCTGTCCTGCGTGTGCTGTCCATCCTGCTGTCACCAGAGCAGTCCTCGTCTGTTTCGAAAGCCGGCTCTTCTTGTCTTAAGGAGTTGGGCGCTTTGGTCGCAGATTTTGCCCCGGCACCGCGCTATCGAGCCTCTCCCTGCCTGTCGGATACACCTCGACGCCTTTGTCACTGTTCCCCGTTCCTCTGAGTCCTGGTGATTGACTCGTCCAAGCTCCGCGCCCCTACTGCTCTCCTTGCTCAACAATAAACGAGCTACAATGGCTGCACTCGGCGACGACCTCTTGTCCACGGTCAACAAGCTCCAGGACCTGGTCTTCAACACAATCGGAAACGACTCCCTCGACCTGCCCCAGATTGTACGCTTGACCCGCACCCTGTCCCCCAGACCCTACCCAGCAGCAATATCTGGATTGTGCAAGAAGCTAACCAACATCCTGCAGGTCGTCGTTGGCTCTCAGTCTGCCGGAAAGTCGTCGGTGCTCGAGAACATTGTTGGCCGCGACTTTCTGCCCCGCGGCAGCGGCATCGTCACACGTCGGCCGCTAATCCTCCAGCTCATCAACGTCCCTGACGACAGTGCCGACATCTCGCAAAACCCTGCGCACCCTTCCCAGTACAATGCAAATGTCGCGCGCCCTGGCGAATGGGGCGAGTTCAACCACATCCCCAACAGGCGCTACACCGACTTTGGCGATGTCAAGCGCGAGATCGAGAATGAGACAGCCCGAGTCGCCGGCAACAACAAGGGCATCACCCGCCAGCCCATCAACCTTAAGATCTACTCCCCACACGTTCTAAACCTGACCCTGGTCGATCTCCCAGGTCTCACGAAAGTAGGTGTACTCGAAACCATACATGGGCTACAATACTGAGCTAACTGCTTCAACGTAGGTTCCTATCGGGGATCAACCTGCCGACATCGAGAAGCAGACTCGCAACCTCATCTCAGAGTTTATCGCAAAGCCAAATAGTATCATTCTCGCCGTATCTCCAGCCAACGTCGATATCGTAAACTCGGAGGCTCTCAAGCTTGCCCGCCATGTCGACCCCCTGGGCCGGAGGACTATTGGTGTTCTGACCAAGGTGGATCTTATGGACCATGGCACCAATGCCCTCGACATTCTTTCCGGCCGAGTCTACCCCTTGAAGCTGGGGTGGATCGGTGTCGTCAACCGATCGCAGCAGGACATCCAGGGTAACAAGCCGATGGAAGAGGCCCTGAAAGACGAGGAGAACTTCTTCAAGTTGCACCCAGCGTACAGGAATATCGCCATGAAGTGCGGTACACGTTTCCTGGCCAGGACCTTGAACACCACTTTGATGGGACACATCAGGGATCGCCTGCCTGATATCAAGGCTCGGCTGAACACACTAATGGGGCAGACCCAGCAGGAACTCGCGAGCTACGGTAACAACCAGTTCAGCGGCAGGGAGCACCGGGGCTCTCTCATTCTGCAGCTCATGACACGGTTCGCCGCCTCGTTTATGTCATCGATTGACGGTACCTCAACAGAGATTTCCACCAAGGAGCTGTGCGGCGGCGCCCGGATATACTACATTTTCAACTCTGTGTTTGGTAGCTCGTTAGACACGATTGACCCGACCTCCAACCTTTCTGCATCCGACATCCGCACAGCAATCAGGAACTCGACTGGTCCTCGGCCAAGCTTGTTTGTTCCTGAGATGGCATTTGACCTTCTCGTGAAGCCACAGATCAAGCTATTGGAGATTCCAAGCCAACGTTGCGTTGAACTGGTCTACGAGGAACTTATTAAGATTTGCCATACATGTGGGAACATTGAGCTTTCACGTTTCCCGAGGTTACAAGCCAAGCTCATCGAGGTTGTGTCGGATCTTTTGCGAGAACGGTTAGGACCCGCGTCCGGTTACGTCGAGTCCCTGATTTCGATACAGAGGGCTTATATCAACACAAACCATCCAAATTTCCTTGGTGCTGCCAACGCCATGAGCAACGTAGTCAGTGCCAAGCAGGAGAGGGAACGCAAGCGCCTCGTCCAGGAGGAGCGCGAGCGGAGGGAAAGAAGACGCGCAAAAGAGCTCGGGGCTAATGGTACGGAGGAGGCCGAAGAAGACGAGCATGCCGGCACCGAAAAGGCGGAGCATGCGTCTATCCGCAAGGCCCAGGGCAAGGGTGCGCGCAGCATGTCACCTGCGGTGAGGGAGAACGGCACTGGCGGTATCACGGCCGCGCTGAACGGAGCGCGTTCCGCTTCCCCCATGATGCAAAACTCCCAGGCTGCTGGCGGCGCGAAAGATTCTTTCCTGAACTACTTCTTTGGAAAGGACGGCATGCAACCAGCATTCCCGCCACCGGCGCACAACGCAAACATCGGTCGGCATGTGAGCCAGGGCTCAGAGCCGTCCATCAGCCAGAGTTTCAGGCACCAGGAGCCCGTGCTCCGCTCTCCCATCCAAACCACTGCACCCGTCTCTCACGATGATGACTTTGTCTTTGGCTCATCGGTGCCCCGTGGTGCAGACTTTGTGAGTCCTCCCAGCGATCCCAGCGAGAATGATGTATGGTCGAATTGGAACCCCTTAACCCCGAATGCCATACCCTTTCTCGGTGCTAACCAATCTCAACAGGGTGCTACCGGCGAGCCGGCCATGACAGAACGCGAGCAGATGGAGACGGAGCTCATCCGGGCCCTGATCTCGTCCTACTTCAACATAGTCCGTGAGTCGATCGCCGACCAGGTCCCCAAGGCCATCATGCACCTGCTGGTCAACCACTGCCGCGACGAGGTGCAGAACCGCCTCGTCAGCGAGCTGTACAAGGAGTCCATGTTCGAGGAGCTCCTGTACGAGGACGACGGCGTCAAGAAGGAGCGCGAGAAGTGTGAGAAGCTGCTGCAGACCTACAAGGAGGCTGCCAAGATCATCGGCGAGGTGGTATAGAGAAGCCAGGGGTGAGAGGCAACGCAACGGAGAATGAAGGCATCCAGGTGCAGCCAAGGGATGAGAGCTACCCCCCATCCTCGAGGCCAGACGGAACGAAGAGACGACAGATGATGATAGATGAAGGCAGGTCAGGTCATGGAAAGACGGAAACTGGTGTCATTGTACTTCTATGTACTCTACTCCCATCACACTCAAAACCCATCCATCCATTCCATCCTCGCCCGCCCTTTCACAAAACTGGGCGGGACCACCACATAACAACAAACTTCACACTATACAAACTACACCACACCACACAGCACCTGTACGCGCAGAGGAAAAATACCGCCTACACAGGGGGGAGGTCGTCTGTATATAGAGCAGGCAGGCAGGCAAGCAAGCAGACATGGGACTGGGATGACTTTTTTTGTCTTTTGAAGATTCACGCGTTCGGGCAAGAAGACGTGCTTTGAAGCAAATATAAAATCGCAGCACACCATTGTCCACCCTACTACTGTTATAGTTTCCCATGGAACCCTCGTAACATTGATCTTGCCTATGCCCGGGCTATATGCCGCAAGATCTAGGATTTCAGTTGAATGGGACCCAGTAAGGCTTCAGACGTATCAAATCACCTACAATGTAGTATATCAACGCATATTAACAGAGGCACATATCTAATGCTTTGAGCAGAACTTGATGGGACTGATTTCGTTTTTGGCTACACCATATTCCAGCTAGTTTCCCACACTTTCCTCCCGGGGGCCACATCTCCTATTGAAGACAATAAAACTATTGATACCTTGCCGGCCTCGAACCAGTGGGGATGGGAGCACTCGCAGGCGGAGGCACCCCAGCTGGATAGCGTGGGTCATATTCCTCCTCGTAGAAAGCTGTATCATTCCGCGGCCGCGGCGGCGGGCCTTGGGGCGGAAGCCGAGACGGGGGCTGGAAGTGTCTTGGGGCCGCGTCAGAAGGGTGTCGTGGGTCATAGCTATCAGCGGCGGCCAGCTGGGGCGGAGGAGGGCCCTCAGGTGCGCGAGAATATCCCCTTTCATACGGCGGGCGATACGGAGCCCCGAGCATCTGCGCAGGCGGAGGTGGGGGCTGTTCACGCCGTGGAGGCCCAGGGCCATAAGGGTCCCCACGGTCATAGGGTGCTGCAGGTGGTGGCACACCGCGATAATACCTCTCAGCTTCGGGATTGGGGATGCGGCGCAGAGGGCGTTCCTCGATCCACGTAGTCCCGTCCGGTCTCCGGTATTCGATAACCTCGATCTCGACATAGTCTTGGGGATGCTGCCTTGGAATGGGCCCTTCGGGATAGCCGCGGTAGTCGTAATCATCGCGCGGCGGAGGTCTGTCATACCGGGGGTCGTCCCTGGGAGGCGCTGGAGGCATATATTGGTACTCGTGCTCTGGACGAGCTGGGCTCCTCTGGCGATATTGCTGTGCTGGAGGCGGTCGGTAGTTCGTATAGACCGGGGAACGGGACCTGCGAGGTTCAACATCCCGGACGGGTGGTTCCTTGTACTGTCCATAATCCTCAGGCTCATCGCGGTTACCGTCCATATAGATGACGTTAGACAGCCGATGCTGATGCCCACGGTAGGCCGCGTCCCGTGGGTTAGGCACAACTGAGCCAGCACGGGGAGATGCTGCATCTGTGCTCGGCGAGTCTCGAGGTCTAGAATGGAATCGCTGGCGCTGCTGAGGCGTGCCTGGTTTCGAACCGTGCTTGGGTCGTTGGGCATTCCCACAGTGGGCGTTGCGCTGAGATCCTTTTGCCTGGGAAGGATTGTGGGCTGATGCGTTGGTAGGTGTATTACGGCGGG
This sequence comes from Diaporthe longicolla, assembly GCA_000800745.1. Lineage (NCBI taxonomy): Eukaryota > Fungi > Ascomycota > Sordariomycetes > Diaporthales > Diaporthaceae > Diaporthe > Diaporthe longicolla. Next base: position 33,375 of record JUJX01000132.1, on the reverse strand, counting down.
ATGCTGTGTTCTCTGTCGCCGGCTTCTCGGCCTTGTCACCCTCTGGAATGGCACTTCGCCTGGCAGTTTGAGCCCTATCAGCTGCCCACATCGCTCGGATGGCATCCCCTTCACGCTCCGCTTCTTCTTCAGCCATTTTTTCCTCCTCCTCATTCCGTTTTAGCAAGTCTCCATCATTACCTTGAGCACCCTTTCTGTTCTTCTTCTTATTCTGACGAGAATTATGCTCGCGTTGGCGGAAGCCTTGAGATGATCGCCGCTCACTTTCTCGACCCAGCGCCGTGTTCACAGCCGCAACCGTATGAACAGGCACAGGTTGTGGGACAGGCGCCAGAGGTTCTGGGATGGCTGCGGCATTAGGACCATGCGAGTTGACTTCGGCTAGGGAGGACACGCCATGGTCATAAGTGCCAGGTGGCTGGCTGGGATACTGTGCAGTAGGCGCCGGCGCATGCTGATACAAGCTTGCGCCACCGTTTTCTGAGGAGCCGCCTGCCTGAAGATGTCCGTAGTATGCGTCATGATCACCCGGAGGCGCGTGCTGGTAATTTTGATGATATTCAGTCTGGCCCGGGTAGGCTGGTGCCACGCTCGGTGCAGGCTCCGGTATATTGACTGGTCCCAAGAGATGTGGAACCGCCTCGTTTACCAGGTGGGACTTCTGGCCATCCATGCTCACAGCCGAGCGTAGATTGGTAACCGCCGTGGGCTCTGGCAACAACACCATGTCGACTGTCCACTCTGGTGGTTGGCCATATTGGCCCATTTGTACAAAAGGTTCCACATGCTTGCTTTGGAAATGTGCCGTCAGCTGTGGCAGCGAATATGACCTGCGTTCTTGCTCAGAGGCCACATAACCACCGACGCCCTGATGGCAGACCCTGCATACCAAACCGTTGACGTTACGAACTGGTCTCATATCCTTATGGTCGGATAAACCTTCAATGAAAGTCGCCAGGGGCAACGGAAGGCCAAATCTTGCGTGGAAGCGCTTTGCAAGATGATGGATCACGACTTGAACCCTGACAATGGACAAGGTATCCTTCATATTGGAAGTTGCATTCCAGAGTTCTCGGGCCATGCGCGCCATGTCCTCAAGCTGAGCCCGATGCTGTGGGGAAAATGTTGACGTATGGGCTGGTTGATAGTTGATCTGCCCATTGGCCTGGTACGCCCCAAAGTTGTAGTTATACGGTGCAGGTGGTGCTTGGAGCCCTGGAGCGCCTGGAGGCGCAGGAGGAGGACCCGAAAAGCCTGGCGGATTCCCTGGAGCAGGAGGATAAGGCTGAGGCTGGTAGACATCTGTGGCAGGGTAGGCTTGTGTCCCATAGCCTTGGGCTGGATAAGGGGTGTGCGAGCTCTGGCCATAGCCCTCGCTGTAGGGCAGAGCTGCTCCATAAGTCGGTGCTGGAGGTTTTGGGTGTGGCTGGAATGGCTGAGAAGGGGCTGCTGGTAGACCTTGGTGGTACGCATTATGGGCGGGAGGTGGCTGGCCTTGATAGAAGTTATTCTTCGCAGTTCTTTGCTCTGAGGTGAATGGTGGCTGCTCTGGCCACTCCGCCCTCCAATGCACGACTACGTTGCCGATACTTAAAGAGGTCGTGTGTTTGGCAGCGTAGTGCTGGATGACGCCTTCGAATCCATAGTACCTCACGGTGACCTCGCAACCGTTGCAGAGGAAGATCTCCTTCCGATGGCGTTCAGTGTGTGGCTTAATCTTGATGTCGAAAATCCATTTCATATTCTCCAGCGTCAGCTTCTGAGTAAACGGGCCTTGCGGTGGGTCGATAACCGGTGTGGCCCCAGATGCTCGAGCTGCTGCTGCGTCCTTGGCGACTTCCGCGTAGAAGCGCTTGCGGATGTAGGTCAGGACTTCAACCGCGAACTTAGAACAGCTGTGTTTGTCGACCTTGTCCCCGTTATCCCAGCCATCTCGGATAATCTCATCAGCAAACCCGGCGATGCGCGCTCGCACAGGTGCCTGGACCTCGTCCCAGTCAGCATCCACGGCTTCCCGAGCTTCCTTGTTGGCGGCAGCGGCGAAGTTGCGCTTGTCATCAATTTCTTGTTGCCGCAACACCTGAGCAGAGTTTTCCTTCTCTCTTAGCTCGGCTTCAGCTCTCTGAGCTAGCAGGCGCGACTTGAGCAGCTCCCAGGCTTGCTCATCCAATGGTGTGATGATCTGGAGAGCAGCTTGGAAGGAGGGTATGTGGGCCAGGACGCTCGGCTCCAGAGGTGGATCAAGCGCGAGTGCTCGTCGCTCTATTTCGGCTTTTCGAGCAGCCTTAAGCTCGGCAACCTCCTCCTTTGTTCTCTCAGGGCGGCCTGACGGAAATGACGAGGCAGTTCCAGTTGATGAGCGACGGAAGGGATCTGGGGTGATGCCGTTCCGTTGACTTGAGCTTATTGAGGGGGTCGCTGTGCGGCTGTGACTGCCAGAGGAGTTCAGCCCAGGGATCTGAACCACGGATCCAGGGCCGGCAGTCATCTTGGGGCCGGCAGCTTTGCTTCGAGTGACAGGTTTCGAAGGTCGGTAGCCCGGATATAAGATGTTTCTCATCTGGGTCAATCCACCAGAGGCGGCCCATTTCTCCCACCTAAGGGCATCACTGCGGCGTTCGTGGCCACGGCCTTCTAGGCCTTTCAACCATTCCTCTACGGTAGCAGCGCCCATAGCTTGCACACTGGAAAATTCTTGCTTCAGAGCCTCAACATGCTCAGACCAAAAGATCTTGGTTGGCGAGGTGCTCGGTGGTGTTTGAGTCCGCTCCACCGTAGTTGGAGAGACAACATTCAGCTCCTGCGTGACGAAGACGAAGGGTAGAGCTGCAGCCAGAGTGCTGGGAAAAGACGACAACAGCATGATATCGATGTCCTAGGACCGTGTTAGAGAGGAGGCATTGGATGTAGTAGAATCAATGCATATATCCACAAACCTTCATTGACTTTCTCACGAGACAAGGGCCACATGATCGAGTTGCAAATGCCCAAACGATAGCAACGCCGTCTTTGCCCGGGCCGGACTGCCATGGATCCGGCAGGTCCTTTGAGTCCTTTTTGTGCACTGTACCTTGCTTACGGCAATGTTGGCATATTGTAGGGAAGGACAACCGCCACATGTCCGCCTCAGTCTTGTCTAGCAGAGGACTAGGCATGCTGGGCCAGAAACGGCGTCTCGAGGCCTGCCATATTGCAGTGGGCTGCAAAGGAGTGACAGCGCTGCGGGGAGGTGACTTGGGCCGATCGCAGTGTATCTTGGAGGAAGAATCAAGATACACATTGAACAGGCGGTTGACACAGAGTAGTCTTCCTAGAATTCTAGGAGGACAGAAAGTGAAGATACGATGCCAAACTTCCGGGGGCAGAGCGGACCTATCAACCGCGGAGCCAGAGCCTTGGTCACCTTGTGAATCTTCCTCGGGCTGCTCCAACCTCAACTTTTTAACCGAATCCAAGGTGTTGGGGGTAGTTTCGGGCTGGGAGGTATCCTCGGGAGACTTGCGCTTCTTGGATGCATTCCCAGCCAGCTGGCTATTGAGCACGGGCTGCGAGGATGTGGAGACAGCGGCATCAGCGAGGACCGTCCGCGTGTGAGGTGTTGGGATGATCGCATCGTCTTCATCTTCGGACTGAGCCTCCATGGACACATCGGACGGGGAGTGATTGCCGTCCAGGCCCTGCATTGGGGATTGCCGGGAGTTGCTGCTGTCGCTATCATCCAACGGAAGGAAGTCAGTCGCAGAAGCGTCGGGATCAGCAGCGGCGACGTCGACTGCTGCGAAATACCGACTGGCTTCAGCCATTGCGTCGGGATTACACCTGCGCTCCAAACGAAACAGAAAAGGGAGAGGGCTGGGCAAGACGGGCTGCCGCGAAGCAGCTCATCAGATGGGAGGAAGGAGAAACAGTCCAGCAACACTTGTCAAGCACTGAAGGGTATTGACTGGGAATATTGGACGAGGGATGAGGCAGGGCAAGATGCGACAACGGTCCAAGCCGTTGTCGCAGTGGGAGGCTTCGCAAGACAGACAAGTCAATCAAGCCTGCCCGCTCGGAAAGCTGGTGTGGGACGACGTGTTGCAAAAGACGTCCCTGGAAGACCAACGGGATCGATGATATGGTGCAGAGGTTCAAGGGCGATGAAGACGCATGTTTGCAAACATGCAACCTGCCCAAGTTTTTCGATGATGGGGGAAGAGCTGTCTGTGTGTCCAGGATCAGGATCAGGATCAGGCTCTGGATCGGGTCGGCGACGGGAGGTGGAGCTTAAAACTGTTGGAACAGCCAGCTCCGGGAGGACCTTGGACAAAGGCTTCGGTCGACAAAAACGAAGCCCCAGACCAAGACCGGCACGTGTTGCACGTGTGGCACGTATGGGCACTGTGCTGGGTTGGATCAATCAATGCCTGGCGGTGATGCACGGCGAAGGAAGAGGGAGTTTGTCCACGAGAGGCTGTGACGATGATGAATGTAGGAAAGGGAAACGCGTCAATAATGCACAATCCCATTAGACCACCTGCCAGGCTACCTGGGTACCGGGGTACCTGGGTACCGGGGTACCTACCTGCCCGCACTCCCGCCTGCGGGGTGACGAATTGGTTCTGCCCGCAGAGGGGCTAAGACGGGGACGAGCTACGTACCTTGGCTGTGTCACTCGGGGCATTTACATGTCGCTGAAATGTAGGCATTGACTTCAGATATTTTGCCTTCTCACTCACAGATTCGACTTCACGTCGCCGCCGTAAGCCGTCTTCCTCAACATGCCCCTGTTGAGCTCTGCCACGCTCCTCACACAGCACAGGCCCAGCGTCTGGTCCAGCTCTGCCAATAGCCCAGCAAGCACATGCTTGGCGCCCTCCTTGCCCGCGATGCCCAGCCCGTACATGACCGGCCGGCCCACCAGCACCGCCCTGGCGCCCAGGCAGAGCGCCTTTACGATATCCGCGCCCGTCCGGATGCCCGAGTCAAACAGCACCGTGACCTCCCGGCCCACGGCATCCACGATCTCGGGCAGCACCTCGAGCGCCGGGACCGCCCCGTCGAGCTGCCGCCCGCCGTGATTCGACACGATGACCCCGTCCACCCCGTGCCGCGCCGCCATGCGCGCGTCCTCGGCACTCAAAATCCCCTTGAGCACGACGGGGCCGTCCCAGTGCCGCCGCAGCAGCGCCAGGTCCTCCCAGCTGTGCGCGTGGCCCGAGAATGCCTCGCGGATCCACGCCTGCGCCGCGAGCAGCGGGTTATCCTCGGGCAGCTCTCCGTCGTTGGCCGCCGCGAACTTGCGCCGGAACGCAGGGTCGCTCAGCCCGACCTCGATCCCGCTGCCCTGCACGAACGGTAAGAACCCGGCGTCCAGGTCCAAGGGCCGCCACGCCATCGTGAACGTGTCGAGGGTCACGACCAGCACCGAGTAGCCGCCTGCCCGCGCCCGCCGCAGCAGGGACGCTGTGATCTGATCGTCCTGCGGCCAGTACAGCTGGAACCATCGGTCCGGCTGGGGCTCGCGCGCCCGCGCTGCGGCTGCGAGCTCCTCGATCGTGGTGTTGCTTGCCGTGCTAAGCGTGAAGGGCACGCCCAGCTCTGCGCATGCCTCGGCGACCCCCAGCTCACGGTCTTGGTGGTATGCCGCCTAGACGCCGATAGGGGCCATCACCACGGGGCTAGCTGCACTTCTTGTGTTAGCATCTAGAGTCCCCTGTAGATTCCCCTGGCCGCTCTTCTTCCAACCTTCGAGTCTCCGGGAGGTAACCCACGGTATTTCTTGCCAAACAGCTCCACGCCGAGATCTCTAGGTACGGTTGGTCTCAGCACGCGGGGGATAATCTTCCACTGCCTGAATGCCAGCCGGTTTGCCTCCATGGTCGCTTGCTCCCCAGCACCCCCGTAGATATAATTGAAGGGGCCCGGCTCCATGGCCTTCCTCGCCTGTGCCTCGAGCCTGTTTGGGTTCGTCGTGACCACCGGTGGCTCTCCTAGTAGGACTCCATTCCTGTAAAGCTCCAACTGGTAGTCCCCAAAGGGAGGGCGGTCCTCGCCGCTGTCGTCTGGTCCCGCCATTCTATTTCCTTCTTTGATAATGATGGGTTGGCTCGCGGCAAGTCACGTCCAATTATTGCAGGATACATCAATAAATAAGAGCATGGCCGTTTCCCAGCGGTGGCCCGAAGGATCGAAGTGCAGGATTAACTGGGGATTGTCACCTCATGTACGACTGATCTATGCAGGGTGTCAGCTGCCTCGGCAAGTGCTGCCCTTGTGTCCACGCTATTTCTCCGCTCCCGCCACAACGACTCCTCAGACCAGCTAAATCCACTCAAAGGCAGGGGAGACGAGTAATAAAGGCGTTATAGTAAACTTGTTCACATGGTCGGCAGGAACGCTGTTGGTATTGTTCATTGGCCGGCATCCTACCAACACCAAACTCTAAAGCAAGCCTTTGCGCTTTGGTACTGGATAGGGTAATTTCGAGCATGCATCAACTTCACGTCATTCCTTCTCACCTGTTTGTCCGCCTCCAAAAACCAGCACGTTGGACCTTGCCTGGTAATGGAATCATCTGAGGTAGTTCCGCAGAGGCCGTATTATCAAAAATGCGGGTACACACCTTGTAAGCGAGACGAAAACAAGAGATGGTTCGCGGTTCACGTCAAGGTACACGGCAAAGCCCTGGCAATCTGGGTCTACGCAGATGAAATCCAAGACTCGCCCACGAGACTTGATGAATTCAATCAGTACCTCGACATCTTGCAACTAGACTCGGAAGGAGAGTGGCCTTCAGATGAGGAGGTGGACGAGGAGGAGGACTGTGACGGTAGCAACGATGTACATGGAGGCGATGAATCTCCAACGCAACGCCCAGTCCTAGACTTGAGTCTGGATGGCTGTTATGAGTGGGTGGTTAGGCCCTTCCTGCCGTTGTTAGAGGGGATCGCCCCAAAGCCAAGTGGTAATACAACTGTTACCCTGCAGAACTTCTTCAGCGGCGATGCCTTCGATACCAGCCTAAAAGCCGTCAACGACACCTTACTACCAGGCGCCATCCATATAAGAGACGAAATGGAAAATATTACTGGTAACTCCGGAATTCTATGGAAGACAACATGCCCTATCTTTGAAGCAGGAGAAGTGGAGGTCCTCTCGGATGATCCGACCTATATACACATTGACGAGCCGACCAGAGTCCGCATCAAGGGTAGAGAACTATTTTTCAAGGCTTTTCTAGATCCAGACGATAATATTGGGGCCCACGAGGCCCTGACTCTCGAGAAGATACGCAAGGCCAAGTTTAACCCGCAGGAGGTGCGCACCTCGTATCTCTACGGTATCGTCCAAGACAACAAATCGCAAGTTATCGGCCTCTTATTACTCTATATTCAAGTTACCGATACACTTCACGATAAGTTCATTAGCCTAGGATCTTCTAATAGCGATCTCAAAGATAAGTGGAAGAGACAAGTAAGGTGCACAGTAGAGGCACTTCATAAGGCTGGTATCGTCTGGGGCGATGTGAAGGCAAGCAATGCTTTAATAGATACGGCAGGAGACGCGTGGGTTACTGACTTTGGAGGAGGTTACACGAGGGGATGGGTTGACCGTGACAAAGCAGGTACTATTGAAGGAGATCTGCAAGGTCTTCGAGCAATCATAGAATTCGTTGACACGGGCAGAGAGCCTGACATCGTGGACTGAGCGCATGGCTATGGTGGACGCTTGCGTTTCGATATCACCCAGATACTATAATACTTCCGACTCCATTCTCTTCCTCGACGTAACGACTGACATGTTTGGATTCTCTGGGACTGGCTTCCGGTTGCCCCTACAACTCCACATCTGCACAAAGCAGCTAGCATTTGAACCAAGCACAAACTCAGTATTCTAAGCCTGTAACGAGCGTAGACTCCGGCACCTACGACGCAACTTACACAACCAAGACATTTGGATGCTGGTCAAGCCTCTACAGCTCGTCGCGGGTCTCACTAGGCTTGGCCTGGGCCGACGACACCATGAACCTCAACTCCTGCTCCAGGGCCTGCCTCGCCGACGGCTTCGCGCTCGCAGGACTCAGCAGCTGCGGCGGCGGCGGGCCCGACTCGACATGCTGGTGTGGCGACCATAGTAGAAACAAACCTATGCTGTTTCTTTAACATTTTGCTGACATTGATCTCAGTCTTGTAAACATATATATATATCTTGGTTTGATAAAGAGTATACCCTCCAATGCCTGCCTTCTCCTGGGCCGCCCTTCAATGGATATTGGATGTTGTTTGCTCGCTCGAGTATTGGTATTATGAGTGCGATCTTCTTTGAGAAAGTCGGCGTACAAGCAAGGTCGCCATTCTTGATGGGTATATAGTGTGACTCTCTTGTGTGGATAATCGATAGGGCCGTACGATAATTGGAAAAAGAATTTACTAATATGGTGGTGGGTTTGGGATTATCAACCGGGGAGAATACTGTATTTTTCAGGAAGATAGCTCAAATCCTGGGCTCAGGAGGAGCGTGGCACAAGTCCATTTTGTAGCAGAATCAAAGAGCCAGAACTGGCTCTAAAAGACTGGCAGTGTAAACCCATAGACAGGATACAAGGCAGTATACGTTACTTAGTAGGAACGTTTGCCCGCAGTGTTCAAGCCGCCCAAAAAAGCAGGGCGCACCGTCCAAATCTGGCAGACAGGACACCATAACGTCTATTTAATAAGTAAAATGCTGTTTGAATGTACATGTAGACCTGACGTAAGTGTGGGTGTGGGGTGGTCCGAAGGGGGTGGTCCGAATATGGGCCAATTAACTTGTATGCTTGCTCCTTATCCTACAGAGCGTATAATTCGGCATATGCAGTCAACGCCCACGTCGTTTTGCTTGGATTTGGGTTTGACACATTCTTCGCTTCATTTTTCTCTGTTCTCTAAGCTAGTTGGATTGCTCTCACCGCCCCATCACAAAATGCACCCACTACCCGAGGCTTTAAGCATCAAGCTCGACATAGTTGGCTGGGAAGAGCCCAGACTTGGCCCCAAGGTGACCGAACCACCAGTCGTCATCTGGGAACTCCAGGTTTGTGATCTTGTCACCTTCCGCAAAGCTCAATTCTGTGACAAGTGTTAGAACCAGTCATAAAAGTGCTTGCGCCTCTGTACATACCATTGTCTTCGGCTGCTTCGTAGTCAAAGAGCGCCGTTGCGACGGAACCTCCGCCCGCCGCGGGCTGGGGCTCGGGCTGAGCAGCAGCAGCAGCGGGAGGCGGCGGAGGAGCGGCAGCCTGCCCAGCACCAGCCGTGGCATCGTCGTCTTCGACCAAAGTGACGTAGTTGCTGGGGAACAAGCCGCTCTCGCCCCTCGAGTTTGTACCCATCCACCAATCGTCGTCGACCATATCGATGTTTGTCACATATTCTCCTTCCCTGAGCTCGAGCTCGTTCTCCTCGGCCTTTTCGTAGTCATACTCGATGATCGCGCGCTTGCCACCGGCGGACCCAGCTTGGGTTTCTTGTACTTGTTCGTGACCAAATGCCTCTGCCGCAACAGCAGTTGCTGCACCACGAGCAAGGTCGTGAGCGGGCTGCTCGTCGGGTAGCTCTCGCTCTTGGGGTACCTCCTCGGGAACGGGTATAGGGCGTGATGGGAGTTGTTGAGGTGCTGGCTCGATCTCCGGCTCAGGAACACGCGGAACCGGGGCGGCAACCCGTATCGGAGAGGTGTCTCGCTCCGGCTCCTCGTCAGCCTCCTCTTCATCCGCCGCAGGTCGCGAGGGCAGGCCTGGCAACGCGAATCCTCCCGAGGGACGGCTCGCCTCTGGGGGAGGCGGCGGGGGGGCGCTGTCACTGGCACCTGTAGCGGCCCGAGGGATTGCGGGCGCAGCAGCACCCATAGGCGGTCCTCCCTTGAATCGATCCTTGAGGGCAGAAACACCGCCGGATGGAGAAGCAGGTTGCTCCGGCTCGTTCGATCCCGTAGTGTCACCTGTCTTTTGTCCCGGGATGCCTCGCCCGTACGCTCCAGTCTGGACAGTTCCCCAGGTCTTGCCACTGTATCCGCTCTTCCACTCACCTCCGCTCTTCTGAGCAGTCACTGGGGACGTGGCCGGAGGTGGCAGGTCTGCGCCCGAGCCCGAAGCCCCTCTCTCTCGGGCCTTCTTCTCCGCCCACAACTGGGCAGGAGTCTTGCCTCCCTGGTCTGCGAAGGTGCGACTAGCAGCGCCGACAGGAGCGGCCGCAGGAACAGCAGGTGCGCCGAAACCTAGCCCACCAGGAGTGGGAGCTTTTGTGCCGGTGAAGGTGCTCGCTCCTCCGAACTTTTTGGCAACCTTGGGCTTTGGCAAGGTGGTGAGGCGCTCAGACTGTGCAGGCTGGCTGAAGGCTGAGGTTCGTTCAGAGACCGAGGGACGGGGTGCCTCTTCATCGGCAGGTTCGGCAGGTTTCTGGGCGCGGGATCGGATGGCGGCAATGTCGACCTTGCCGACTGGCTCGTACGAGCCCTTGACGGGAGTCGGCCGGAGGTCTTCCTGGTTTTTGGCTTGCGCTCGGAGTGCAGCAATGTCAACCTTTCCAACGGGCTGATATCCACCCTTGACGACATGACTGGGCGTGTCGTCTTGTTGGCTAGACCCGTTGAACCTGGCCGGTTCCTGGTTCTTAACTAGGTCTGCTATGTTCACCTTGGTAGGCTTGTAGGCCGAGTCCACCTTTTCCAATTGTGTCCTCGTCACTGGGGGCGCATCAGCACCCCAGCCATCCTCGTCGACATTTTCGTCTCTCCGGTTACGTGCGGCCACGAGGGGGTTCACAGAGCCTCCGCTGCTCGTTGTGGGGGTGAAAACGGGCTTCTTGGCGACCGGAGGGGGGGCCGCTGAGGGCATGGGTGCGGAGCCACCTGCGGTGTACTTGGCGCCAGAGGCATCCGAGACCTTCTGTATAATGGCGGCAGGTTCGAGATCGCTGTCCGAACGAGCGGTTATCTGGACGTGGTAGCCATGGAGGATTTTGGCGACGGCTGCTGAGTGGCTGGTGAAGTAGCCTTTCGTTCGTTCAGGGACGCCGCCTCCGCACCAAGCAATGAGGACATTCTTTGGCAGGGTGGTGTTGGGATCTTTGACCTTTACGAATGCGAATTGAATCCGGCCCTCGCTGAAGTCTTCGATCAAGTCGGCAAGCTCGCCCTCTTTAGGAATGGAGGTGCTTGTCAGCAGGATGGCGACGCATAGTGGGCTCGGGGAGGGGAGACGGGATGAAGCTCACCTCCTTTGGTTTCGACCTTGAGGATGCTCTCCTTGGCCCCGCCGTCTTGGAAGGCATTGAGCAGGGGAGCTTGGACTGTAAACAAGGCCCATTGGGCGTAGGTTGGGGAGTCTGACTTGGGTAGCTGGCCGTTGACGACCCCCTGGTAGCTACTCTTGATGGAGGGGCCGTTAATGGACAGGTTGAGCGATGCCATGACGTCGGGTCTAAGCAGTGTAGGGCATCAGGAGGAGGGGGTTGTAAAAGCTGAGGTCTGCTTGTATGTTGGTAGAGTGCAAGGGAGAGGTTACTGCTTGAATGGCTCGCAGACCGAGTCGTAATTAAAGATGCGCAATAACGAAGGGGCTGAGCAACCGAGAGCGACGATGAGGTAGTTAGTCCGCCTGGATTGACACGGCCGGGTTATTGGCAGGCTGGCAGGCTGGCAGGCTGGCAGGAGCTGCCCAGGTGGTCACTGACTGACTGACCTGACTGACTGCTTGAGGGGCGGGCCCACCGGGGAAAGGGGAAGGCGCCGTTGGGCTGCAGCTGAGGTCATAGCCTATACAGTGTGATATTGGTGCGAGTGCCGACCACAGCTGTGTTAACATCAGCCATGTCGCACTGTGACTCTGGCTGCTTCCCCAAGGCCACCAGAGGCGAGCACAGTACCCGAACAGAACAAATCCGGATCTGCTGGAAATGCCCAATCGTGCAGATGGCGATGGGCAATTAGATGTGCGCGCCTCTCAATTGCAGGAGGATTAAGCTCCTGGTCATCACAGAAGTTTGTCCCTGGAAATTAATTACACGTGAACCTGCCCGACATGGCAGGGAATGACAGGAAGTGCTGCCCTCCGTTCGATTTTGCATGCGATACAGCGGAGTACTTGGGCTTTGCAGACTCCGGGTGTGTATAACGGTCTCGACACCGGCTAGACGAGACATTTCAGGAACATTTATCAGGCGATGAATGAATGCGTGGTGTAGAACGTGGACTGCGCACAAGTAGTTGAATTTGTAGTGGGCATCAACGACCCCTTAAAAGTCCGGATTCCCCAGTCGCCATAATAACTAGTGAGACTCATTATTATTTGTACAATGCAGCCCTCGCCTCTAGAGCAGACTACAATCAATCGCCCATATGATGTCCATCAATCGTTGTGTTGTGTGGTATGTGTGGTATGCGTTGCGTGTGTCACGTCGAACGTACTGCTCTTCCACCCTGAAGTGATCCTCCAACGCCTCCAAACTGCGGGAGTCATTACGACAAATCCGTCATGATTTGCCCCTAGTCCCAGACCCTTCATCGCAGCAGCGCCTTGGTAAAAAGAAGCGCTCAATCCGTCCGTGGGCTCGATCAGCAACACAGTTCGGCGCAATCACAACACGATTCGCACAAGCAGCAACAGCACAGCGCCGCGAAGAAGCCCTTCAGACATCCGCCGCCGCCGCTGTCCTGTTGTTGTTGTTGAGGGGGAGGTGCGCCTTGGGGGTAGCCTTGTTGGGGGTAGCCCATGGGGGGCGGAGGGCCATAGCCCTGATCGCGAGACGGTCAGCGTTTTGAGCACGGGGGCCAGAATGAAAGCACTGTGGGTTTGTTTACCTGTTGGGGGTACTGTTGACCGTAGCCCTGAGGAGGAGGACCGTAACCCTGTTGAGGCGGGCCCTGGTGGTAGTAATCGTTGGCAGACATTGTGGTAGTTCCTCGAGATCAAGTCGTAGGCTAGTGTGTAGACCGTTTGGCGACGGTCGGGCGGTCGGGCGGCGGGATGTCGACAAGTAAAGAAGCCTGATGGCGGGCTCTACTCGACTTGGCAGGGAGAAATGCTGGGTAGGGCTGAATGGAGTTGCCGAGAAATGAAACTTCAATGGCCAGGCCAGACAAGGAGAAGGGAAGGAGAGAAAAGGCGACGAGAGGTACGTCGGTAGGTTTTAAGTTATGGACTGCCCAAGGAACCAGGATCAACGCTGGCAAGGCCAAATGATGTCTGGGAACCTCTGCACAAAAGGTGGGCCGCGGGTAAGCATTCAAGGACTGACTGGATTGAGTCGAGGGACCGATGAGGGAACTACCGAGTACTTTATTACTGAACGGGCCTTACTGACTGCTGCAGGTCGATAACCACCTGGTCGACAGTAAATGGGTCGATAGGTTGGGTCGGCTAAGACGGCGTCTCGACCAATGCACCTCACTTGGCCTGTGGGTAAAGTACCCAGCCTGCGTAGGGATTCACCCGCCTAACCCAAGTACCTCGGTACCTAGATACCACGTAGCGGGTGTGGCTCTGCTCGCCGTCCATTCGCCGCGGTACAGTGCTAGCCAGGCATGTGCATCAGCCGCCCTGCCCACTGGACGCAAGCGTGCAGGGCGTGCAGGGCGTGATGGCTGCGGCAGAATGCTACTGCAGCTTTGGTGGCCATGCTGTGCGCGAAAGCAGTATGGCAATCCCAATGTGCCGTATCTCAACCCCGGGAACACCTGCATAGCCACTCCCTGTGCGCAATCTGTCTGGAATTAGGGTGCCACGACTAAAATACGCCAGCGGGCGTGTGAGAGGCCCATGGGCGAGTAAAAGGCTGGAGCCGACGTCGGAATGGGCCAAACTAGTGTACACAGGACAGGACAGGAAGTCGAGGGCAAAGATTGAGTTGGTGTGCAGGTGGTCTGGGGTGGCAGTGCTCGTCCAGACACTCGAGACACTCGAGACACTCAAGACACTCCTGCTTCGTTGAGCTGCACGTCGCTTCCAGACAGCCCAGACCGGCACAGGTTGGCCGGCTGATTGACTGTTGATTGGCCTGTGCCCATTCTTTTTCCTTGACACAGCCACCACAACCCGTCGGTCTCGCAGGCTCGGCGCAGAAGCGAGTGTATTGCGGGCCCCTCTTGTACTTGGCGAAGATCCTTTTTGGAGCATCATGATTTTCCCCGGCGTAGCAGAGACACTCAACCGCAAGGGGGGCACAAAATGGCAAGATGCTCAAGTCGTCCATGCCGGAACAGTTCATGTCGAGTCGACTCATGCCACACACGACAAGATTGCAGTACAACCATCATGTCCCCAGGGTCTGGTGCAGATCGGTCCATCGTGCATATCACCCCTGCCCTTCTAGAACGGCTCAAGAACCAGCCTTGCCAGCAACTCACAAGAGACAGCAGCGGGAGTTCCCGTTCCAGCGCAGAGCAAGCTACCTGCAACAAGTGCTCCCCTCGCCGTCGTCCCTCAACCATCCAGGGTCCAGAGAGTGGTGGGCTGGTGGGCTGGTGGGCTGGTGGGCTGGAAATGCTGCCGCAAGAGATTGCTTGCTTTGCTACAACGATACTTGGTCATGTAGGCAGTAGACTACTCCTTCATAATGTACTCCGTACTCCAGACTGCATGCTACCCAAGCACTTGGGACCGTAACGATTTACACACAACAGCACTGAGGCCATGACGCAAGAACCATGTGGCCAATCAGAGCTTATCAGTCTCTCTTGACCCAAGATGGCGGGGCAAACGCTGCAGCGGCATCTCGACCTGAATCGGAGCTGCTTCAACACCCGCCAGTGACCAAGTTTTGTTTCTAATCAACCGAACACCACTTCCTCTACTGACACCGCAGCAACTCAACCAAGGCGTAATATCTCATATTCGTCCAGAAACCCATTCCCCTCCTTACCAGTCGCGCCCTTACGAGCGAGCTCTCGGGCCTGTCAAACAGCCAGACCAAGGCTTTCCATTCCGGGCACGCCGCCCCCAACCCAGGACCAAACCGCCAACATGGCCACGATCAAGGAGATTACCAGCTACTCCGAGTGGGACACCCACCTGGCATCCCTGCCACCGACCACACTGCTCATCATCTCCTTCCACGCCCCGTGGGCCGCGCCATGCGCCCAGATGGCCACCGTCCTCAGCACCCTCGCCTCCGAATACCCCGCCGACGGCTCGACCTCGTGGGTCTCCCTGAACGCAGAGGAGCTCTCCGACATCAGCGAGAAGTACGACGTCACCGCCGTCCCCTTCCTCGTCCTCTCCAAGAACTCAAAGGTCCTCGAGACCGTCAGCGGCAGCAGCGCAGTCAAGGTGCGCAACGCCATCGAGGCGCACGCCGGCAAGCCCGGCGCCGCCGCCCCCGGCGCGAACGGCGCTTCGGCGGGCGCGGCGGCCACGGTGGACGAGCCCGCGGAGACGGACCCAGCGAAGGCGAAGGAGGAGCTCAACAAGCGGCTGGACGAGCTGGTCAAGGCGGCGTCCGTCATGCTGTTCATGAAGGGCACCCCCAGCGGGCCGCAGTGCGGCTTCTCCAGGCAGATGGTGGCGCTGCTGCGGGAGAACTCGGTCAAGTACGGCTTCTTCAACATCCTGGCGGATGACGAGGTACGGCAGGGCTTGAAGGAGTTCGCAGACTGGCCCACGTACCCCCAGCTGTGGATCGATGGGGAGCTGGTAGGCGGTTTGGATATCGTAAGTTTGCGCTCGAAGTCGTTTGTACATTGGGATCTATTGCTGACTCTTCTGCTCAGGTCAAAGAGGAGATCGAAAACAACCCCGACTACCTCAAGCCGTACAGCGTCAAAGCCAACGGCGAGTGAACGGTGTATGGCAAAGTGAATCTACAACACATGCGAACAACATCACATGGGGCATATGCGTGCCGCGAGACAGATCGAAGGTCCATTGAGTCTTGACTTGAGCCCAATCCAGGTTGCGGAATATGAAGCCGAGTTGCAGCTACGATACCTCACCACGTATGGAATTTGGGTGTGGACATTCAGCCTGAGCTGCCAGGAGGGCAACTCAGTCTTGCTCCTGCCCTAAAATCTAGCCAAAGATCAATGGGCGAGGTCGGTGAGGCAAACGGGATAGGAAGAGAAAATACCACAGGAGGCCCATAATACAACCAAGTTCAAGCATTGTTGACTCTTGCTTGTACTTTGCATTGCATGTGTTGGCTATGCTCATGTTTGTCCTTGAATCACCATGCAAACCTCTCTGAATACATCAGATAGATGCCTGGTGGTGTCCGCTGTTCTATAACACCAATGTAGCATAACTTTGAAGGTAACAAACGGCTACTAAGCCACTAATGATGACACCCTGCCGAAAGAGTCATTTTGCAACCCAAAAGGGCCACTTACAAACGATCTGAATTGTTCAATTGTCAAGTTTCATCTCACTTATTTAAAGAACCCCAAGCCTCCCTCCAGAAAAATTTTGGGCATCGTTCTTCATATTGCCTACTGCCACCAACTGATTGGCTCTTTCTTTCAGGACAGTTTGTGCAGCTTCTCATCCGGGCAACTGCAACTCTTACTCTTTCATCAACCCTTCTTGCAGCCCAATCATTTGCTTTCGCAACGGCCAAACCTAGGCTTCCAAGTTCGTCCGGGTAAGACTGTCTGATACTCGACACACTCGGCGCTCATGGGTGGCAAAGTCTTCTCAAAGGGCGATGACCCTCTCAATGTCCCTCGCATGCCCCCGGCCGTCTACGACTTCGTCAAGCGACATTGCCACCATGCTCTCAAGGAGCTGAAGTTCTCCCGCATCGCGAGCCCCATCGAGACCCCGGAGAAGAAGACTTTTGGTGATGTCGACATCCTCGTGTGCCTCGAGGGAAAGGACGTCCCTTTTCCACACAAAGCTGCCGATTTCGAAGATGCCCATTGGGACCGGGTTGCGAAGGCCCTGGGTGCTAAGCGCAGCGAGCAGTTTTACGCTATCACCCCGGACAAGAAGCGCCTCATTGACAGCATGAGCTTTGCTATCCACTGGCCTGCCCTGTTTGCCTCGATCCCGGCCGGACAAAAGAAAGAGCTCGGGGCTAAACCAACTCCTCGTTATGTCCAGGTCGATGTTCGCCTGTGTGATACTGAACAGGAGATGGAGTGGCGTCTATAGTAAGTGCCAAATATCCCATCTCATGTTGTCCACAGGCTTCGTCACAACATGGAGATCAGAGATTCGCACCCGCAAAAACAGAGGGTACACCGTACAAGTATAGTCCCATATGCACGTCACCCCTAATTCCTATAGGATAATCTCCTATAGGATAACCTCCTACACAATAACCTTATACAGGATAACCTCCTATAGGACAACCTCCTATAGGATAACCTCCTGTAAGGTAACTTCCTGTAGGGTAACTGCTTTAGTGGGAACCTGACTATTTCGATTTCTGAGTTGCCTGGTATGAGTGTACTGTCTGTTTTTGCGGGCATGAATCTCTGATCAGTGTAGCATCCAACTCATCTACTCCTTTACTGCATTGCCAGCCAGCCAGTGAAAATCAGTTCGCTGACAGTGATACAGCAAGCACAACCATGGGGACATGTGGAACATGATTGGCCAGACCATCCGCCCTTTCGGCCTCACTGCTGACGAGGTTGGCCTTCACATCCGCATTCCAGAGATCGAGAAGCAGGACAAGAAGAAAGCCCGTGTACTCCTGACCAGCGACCCGGAGAAAGTGAACGCTTTCCTTGGGCTCAAATGGCCAAATGGCGGTTGGAATAAGGAGTTCCGTTCTATGAACGACCTGTTCGAGTGCGCCGCGAGTTGCAGGTGGTTCATGTTGTGGCCAATCGACCAAGACGAGGAGGAAAAGGACACCAGCCGCGGGGTCAATACCAAGGAGGGGTCCGACAAGGAGAACCAGAAGCCTCCGAAGAAGACGAAGGAGGAAACACAAAAGGAACAGCGCCCGGTCTTTGCCCGCTGGGTCGACGAGTTTAAGCCCGCCTGCCTCGCAAAAGGCCGCTTCGTGGTGCCCAACCCCGAGGAACGCACCCGGGACACCGTCCGCGAAGAAGTCCGCAAGGAGGCGTTCAAGACATTCCCCGGCAAGGAGGCCGAGTACGACACAAGACTGATCGAATGGAAGAAGGAGAAGGCGCGCATCTTCGTCAAGAACACACTCATCAAGGAGGCGGCGTACCTCCCCGACGACCTCATGTCGTACCTGCCTCCCCTCCGTGATATCGACGGCGAAGAAGAAAGCGACAAGAATGCCAGAAAGGTCGCGATCAGGAGGCAGTGGCGCAGCTTGTTGGTCTCTGCGCTGCAGAAGATCGTCATCGACGACGACGATTCCTTCGAGGGGCTTGCGCCTCCCAAGCTGCGCGACAGTAACGGTGTGCTGGACGTCGACAAGGTTGTGGACTGGATCAATGTGAACTGGCCTGATGTGGGGAATGTCGCGTGGGAGCGGCAATGCGCCCGTGCTAGGGAGCACATGGATCGCAAGGCAGATGAGGATGTAGGACGCACGGAAGAGACGGGCACTGCCCCCTCAGCGAAAAACAACAAGACGTGATGCGCGGCGTGAGATGGTGTTTGGAGTTTGGCATCGTGCTATTCCTTCTACCGCTTTGAATTTTCTTAGGACGCGGGTACGCTTTGGTACTGGCGCATGTGAGCTGACGCTGGAGGATTAATGGCAAGCATGGAGTTCGGGTATTCTTTAGTTGAGGTATTAGACATTGGCGGACTGGATCAAGTCACAGCGGTTCACTTCTAGAGAGATACACAAAAGCAATAGATGAGGAAAGAAGGGATTCACACCCACAAAAGCAGAGGCCATACCCGAACTAGTTGTCTTATAAGAGGTCATCCTATAGGAGGTTATCCTATAGGGCCTTATCTTTTAAGATGTAGTCCTGTAGGAGGTTGTCCTGTGGGAAGTTGTCCTGTAGGACTGTGGGAGGTTGTCTCGTAGGAGGTTGTCCGGTAGGAGGATATCCTCTGAGAGGTTGTTCTGCAGGGCGCGGGTGTACTCCCCGTTTCTGCGGGTGCGAATTCCTGATCTCTAGATGAGTGTCTGGCTATGCATGCCGTTTCATTCCTTTTATACATTCGTAGCTGGGATACTTCCCCTGCAGTGACCAGTCAAGCGAGCTCCAGCTACTGAGAACTCCATTTTAGAACGAAGCCCTTCTCAGCTACAATAACCCTCAGCCATAGACTCGCCCAAGTCTTGACATTGCGACAGCTAGGACATCTCAGACACGGAATGACAGTCTCCCACTTGAACCGCTGAAGGCCACTCCAGAATCCTCGCTGCCCTAAACAGCGAAAGAACAGAAGTGCTTGGGTGCCGATATACTCTCCCCGTATGTACATCCGTCAACCCCACCCATGAGATGTCCTGTGCGTCGCTTTGCTGCTCTTAAGGGCTAGGCAAAAAAAGACGTCAAATCTTCCGCGAGATTGAAATGACGTGGAACATTCGCTGCTGTTGTTCCCCAAACAGTGAGCACGTTGCGTAATGTGGCACACTGAGGACATGAAGCCTGCTCCCTCCGCCGCGCATGCCAGTAGCATTTCCTTCCTTCTGGCCTTCTTTCCATCCGGTCTATGGCCGGGGAGAAATTATGTACCGTCTTCGGAGTTAATGAACAAATTCCCAGGGCTAAACCGCCAACTCCACGCGTGGTGCAAGCCAGAAAACGCCATAACATGAGTCCCATTCCCTTCATGGCGTAGATATTAAAAGCAACAAGTCTGCGGTTTTTGTACAAGTGATGTGATACCGAACTGGTTATCCGGGTTTGGGTGGTTTGGTCCAATATGTGTTCCAGAGTAGTAGAATTTTAGCGAACAGGGACTGTGAACAGAGACTTGAGTTTGACTCGATCGACTGGTCGGCCCGAAGATCAGACTTCGCATCAGAACCAGATTATTTGTGGCGGTTCCTGGTCCTCCGAGGTTTTCGGCAGCACGTCGTCCTTGCCCATCCTCTCGTCCACAGGACGCCGTGGCTCGCCACGGTCCTCAGCCTCTTCCGCCGCCAACGCCTCCCGCTCCAAAGCCTCGAACAGGGCCCGGTATGCTGGTTTGGGTGTCCACGGCTCCCGCAGACCCTTCTTGTCGATGCGTCGGAAGTACTGCTCTCTCTTAAAAGGGTCAGAAATGGCCCCGTATCTGACATGGCGAAGGTCTGTTCCCGTCCACCAGTCCTCAACATCTGCGTACAGGTCCGAGGCTTCCTGCAACCAGTAGGCCGCGTGCGGGCGGACCATGCCGCCAGTGAGCCACTCGTCGAACTTCACAGGCACCACATAGCCGTAATCAGGGTTGTCGGGGGACGACCTGCACGGCGAACCACGGTAGCATACATACTGCCTTCCCCAACGATCGTAAAAGGCATTCTCCAAGAAGTACCAGGACGTCAGCAGGAGCAACAGCAATCCCAGCCACGTGAGCTTGAATCTAGGGTGCGTCCGCCATAATGCGGGAACTGGCAGAGCCACGTGAGCTGATAAGCCACTGCTATGTTGACCGGTAGCGCATTCGGAGCAACTCAAAGAGTGAGCCTCGTGGCCTGTTGTGGCGTTTTTGGTAGGATGAGGAGCTTGTTCGGACTGTGCAACTCGATCTTCGAGACGTCCAATACCCTTCTTGGCCTGCCGGATGGAAGCAAGGCCAGTGCTCAAAGCCTTGCCCATGTGTATCATCCTCCTCAAGTCCTTTTCCTGCGACATGGCATCTGCATCCTCGGAGTCGGATACTCCGTTTTCAGCCTCCTCGGATTTTATGGAAGCAAGTACGAAGTCATCAAAGTCATCTGTCGTGGATTCGTCGATGTTGTTGCTCAAGTGGATCTGTTTCAGGTCTTCCTCCACAGTAGGCGGCTTGACTGAGTTTCTCAACGGGAAGCGCTTGCGCGGAGTTGACCTCGACCGCCGCAAATTCGAAAAGGAAGTGGATCGCCCATGTGCTCGCGGTCCATCTGATTTTGTTGAGCGTGGCGAGGTGCTTGTCTCACGAGCTCGAGAAAAGGATTTCTTCTCCGGCTCTCGAGTCGATGCGGTCGGCTCCTCTTTGATCTGGACTTGCTCGGTCTTGACAGTCACCGGGGTTTCGACATAAGCGCCTGTTACCTGCGGAGTAGGCATAGATAGAGGATCAAACTTGGGGGCACGAGGTGTCTCGTCTGCCTTGCCCACGCCCTCCTCAGATTCAGATTCGAGATCCGGTCGAGGTGACGGAGCCCGGACTGAACCGCGCTCCGACATGTTGTCCATGGGCGCGAAAAGCTTCATCTCGCCCTCAATTCGTGCAGTTGGGTCTGCTGATGCCCTGCTCTGCGTTGACGACATACTCTTAGTAGATGGCGTCCGAGAGATACCTGCAAATCCAACTGTGGGCCTGCTTAGAACATTCGATTTGCCCGTGCCCAGCGACGACGGGAATTTCTGATCCGCCTTGTCCGTCGCATCGAGTCCTCCTCCGGCTGATTCCGCTCCTGCTGGGTTCGACGAAGCGCCTCCATCCTCTTGCTGAGCCTTGTTCGCCCCTGAATTCTCAGGGCTGGCACTGGGGCTATTGCTAGAGACCCTAGCTAATCTTCGGAGGAGATCATGAGAATCTTCCTTGGCTCGAGGGACAGCTGTGGCATGTTCTACTCCGTTGGAGGTTGTGCTTGGATTAGGGCCATTATGTTCATCAGTGGGCCGAGTAGGGGACCTGTTCCTGTATATTGTGACGGGCGTGTTGGGAATCTTTTCGCCATCCATCCCATTGTAGTCGTGCTTGTGGGATTGCGTCTTGGGATCGTGGCTCACATGTGAGGTGGTCTGGTGTGATCGCCCCGAGTCGTCCTTCACTTCAGGCTTGGGGGAGGGCGCTCGGAAGATTCCTCGCTCCATAATGTCGTTCAGTCGCGTTGACGCATAAGCCTGTTCTGGAGGATCATCATTCCCCAGTGAACGTTGGGATCCTCCACCGGGCTCTACCAAATTTGGCGTTGTAGTCGCCTTTCTCGTTTCGACGCTCGGAAACAGCTCATTCCCGGGTTCCGCACTTGGCTCCTCGATCCTGGGAACGGGATACCTGCGCTCCGCAACTTTCTCCCGTTGCAGAATCTCGTCGAGTTTTGTGTTTGTGCGCTGGGGCACGAAGCGATGGTTCTCAATCGGATAATCGAGCTCGGCGTCAATCTCTAGCTTCCTGATCTCGTCCAACTTCGTGTTGGTACGCCCATAACCCACAGGGGGGCTATTGGAAACCTGCAGGTCCCCAGCTGTGAAGTCCTCATCAACCTGCCAGGCGTAACTCTTGTTTGGGGACTGGATCGGCGCCACTGTGGCTGGGCGTGGAATTGCCGAGGCCGGTTCATCGCTCTCAGGTCGACTCTGACTTGTCGATGGCCTCTTTGAGCCCGGCACGCGGTTTCCGAAGCTCGAAAATCCCTGTATCCTTGACTGCCTGCCCGGGGCAAAGTCCAAGGCCTGCTCTTCCGATTTGAATTGCTTAATCCAATCGGGCCTGGCGTGCCCTTTCTCAGCGAAAACCCAAGACTGGCGAGGCTCCTTGCCGTCCGGGCCACCGTCACCAAAACCGCCGTTGCTTGTGGCATTAGTTGGCCTGGTGCTGTTCCCAGTGCCATTCAGCCCGAATTTGGGCTTGTTGAACAGGCCTTTCTTGTCTTCCTTCATGGATTGGATGATTTTCTCGTCCTCCTCGTACTGCTTAAGCTTGCGGTCGAGCTCATCATCCGACTCGTCTGCCTTATGTGACGAGGACCCGAAACTGCCCTTGGATGCGGAGGTCCCATCGCGACGGGGCGGGGGTCGCCTGTTGCCGAGACGGCCCAAATCTATCGGCCTCTGGGTAAACAGGCTTGGTAAAGGCCTGTGGTCTGAGTTCACAGAGCCTGGCCGCGGGGGTCGGGGTGCCGGGCTGGGTGAGCCTTGGGCCAATCGGGACTTGGCCCAGTCGGTGGCTTCATTGATTGTGAATGGTCGACGCGTTTGAGGGCTCGCGCGGGAGGCTGGTCGGGGGATGCGCGAGGGGTCGGGGGCATCGGAGAGCGAGCTTTGACTGTGTTTGCGCGAATGCGCGCCACTGGCCATGGCTGCTGGTGTGTTTTCCTTGTCTGGCACGCCGTTGGTCTTGCGGGTCGCGTCGGCAGTGGCGTTGAGAGCAAGAGTTGGCAAGAATGTTCTGCCGTTGGCGCGAGCACCCAAAATGTGCGCCTTGTCTCCCTCGTCTCCCCCACCATTCATATCAGACTGGGGCAGTGGTTGGTGTCGCGACTCGAGCAAGCGGGAGCGCGGGCAGCCGTGACTTCTGCGATGATGTGGTGGTGGTGGTGGTGGTGGTGGTGATGATGATTGTCGCGTCGCGTCATACTAGGTCGCGATTTGGACGTGCGTTGCGTCGCAGATGATGGGGCTGGAGTCAATTCGAAGATTCGGAGTCGAAGGGGTGGCTGTCGTATCATGAGATGACAGGCGGGAGTCTGGTCAGCTGGGTGTGTATGCAAACATGAATGAAAAGTAGTCGCGCTGCACGACTTAGCGCTTCTTGGGATGTCTCCAATCCGATACCAGAAGCTGGATCGGATCACCTTGAACTCGCGCCCGACTGTGTACTGCGTACTGCGTACTTGGGCAGGGTTCATGCCATCTCTACTGGGCCCACTAACTTGGCGGGGTCGGCCGGGACGCACGGGCCACCGTCAATTGGAGGTCCGTACCCAACTGGAACGCAGCACATGGGGCCAACGCTTTTTCAGCCTCAATCTTGGAAGCAACGTCGGCTTAGACTATAATTCAATGCGTTATCCTTTCGAGGCTGATTTTGACATCATCCCATCTTCTTTTCCTCCGGGGTCCGTCCAGCGAGGAGGCTCAACAGATGGGGTCAGCTCCTCCGTCACGACTCACCAAAACACCAGCAATGGGCGGGCAATGCCCTCTTTCTTGCTTGTGCTGGCTTAGAGGAAGACCTCTACGCTACCGCTGGGACAGGACAGCCAAGGAGCCTAGTCGGCGTATATCTCTACTTGATGGGAACTCTGCTGCTTTGAAATGTTCGACAACAGTCTTTCGATGGAGTAAGTAGTCGGTTTGCTCGCACGAGGTAAGCAAAAGTGCAATCCGCAACACAGCTCGCGGTGATCCCCTGAGCCGAGCTGCATGTATCAATCTCAGCTGCACCCTACCTCTCCTTCACCATCCGTCAACTCAAGAATACCTACTGTGCGCGCCGTACACCAGGAATACCGAATGCAGGTATAGAGCTGTAAGACTGGCTTCAAAAGCAGCATCGACGCTGAACATCTCGATCATGTCGCTCCATCATTCTGCTTCTGTTCGCGCCATGCCTCGTTGGGGATCGCAGCACGACGAACACGTCCACTTGTGCACCGTTCCAAGCTTGCCCTGCACCTATGGTCAAGGACAATTGGGCTCAAGGGGTTCCCAGCCGGCATGGCAACCCCCTTTGGGGAAGATGGGGACGTCATTTCCTCCTCGAAGCCGGAGGAGTCCGCCCACTCTCGGCCGTGCTGCCCACCTGCCGTGTAGCGGCTGCCAGGGATTCCACGCGAGGAATCAATAGTGCTAGACGGCGTGTATGGGTTCGTCCCGTTCCCCTGTCGCCGCGTTCCTCTCGCTTTCGTTTGGTGTTTCCTTCGAGGCCCACCTTTTTTTACTGGCCATTCTCTTTACGGACTTGAGCGCTGGGGCGGCCCTGCATTGTGTTGGCGCTTATTCGTTTTTCCCAAACAAAGTCCCCAGTATGTTATCAAAATGAGAGGACTTACTAGTGGCTGATGGCCCCCTTCGTTTCAGATGCTGCAGGCGCTCCCGGGTTGTCACCTGAAGGACGCTTACAGGATTTGATTGAAGGCATCCAAGTGCGAGCCTTCTTCAATTCAGCATCGTGAACGTAGACATGTGGCAGTCACCAATGGGACAAGCGAAGTCACGCAAATGCCTGCCCAGGGTGCATCTCTGTTTTCGGGAATATGACAAAATCCCGTGATGCCTCAAAAGAATTCCCCGTCCGAGATGACGAGCAGGTCGGGACTCGGACCTGCAGTCATGAGGATCTTCGGGCTTGAGGGATCGTCCGAAGCGAGCCGTCAAGCATGCGGCCTTCCTGGCTCGATATAGCCGCGCTCCACCCCCTATGTTTCGAAACGATTGTTAGCAATGCTACACCCTACAGACTCTTCACACCTCGGTACAACCCCGGTAGGTGCCAAAAAATCCCGTATTGCTGTCGCTCAAGCTCTGTGCATTCTGGCCATCTCCGCTTTTCTTACATCCCCGCCGCTTTTCTCCGCGAGGAGCAGGCGGCTCTTTCTCCCTTCTAAGCAGGATCAGGAAGTAATGTGGGCCAATTCGGAACCTTGCCAAGAGAATAGAGATTGAATCTCTATGCCATCCCTGGATCGGTTACCAGAGATGATCTCGAAGGGGGCAGGGCGAGCATGGCGAGCGCAATGGGCCGGCATTGAACGTCAATATAAGTGAAGCCATCCCCCAGATAGCAACAAAAGAATTCAAGCTTTTGTCCTGTAGTTCGCTCGTGGTTTTTAATATTTACCTTTGTCTCTGTCTGCCTGTGTCTTTCCGACCTGCAGACGTTTTCTCATTCTCTATTCAATCTTTTACATTCGTTGATCGCACAGGATGCCTTCTCTTCTCCGCGCCGCCCTCGTAGGCAGCACTATTGCGCCAGCCGCCCATGCGTACACGCAGGCCAACGTTGCCTCGCCCTTCATGTACAAGAACGTCGACCCTATCGTTTTCCCCGGCGAATATGGCAAATCGCACATGCACTCGTTCTTTGGTTCTGATGCTGTCACCGCCTCGACCAAGACCAGCGCCGAGCTGCAGAAGGGCTGCACGACCACTGACAACCCCAACGACTTCTCGGTCTACTGTGAGTTCCGAAATCAGCATCATCACAGTCAATTATGTCTCATTTTTATGCTGATCTGGCTCATCTCAAGGGGTCCCTTCTCTGCTGTACACCAACGACAACGGCAAGACGTACGACTACGTCCCCGTCATGCGCTTCTCTGCCTACTACAACCTGGGCGAGACACCCGCCGAGATTCCCATCCCTCAGGACCTGAGCATGGTCGCGGGCTCGGCCTCGGCCACCACCGCCGCCGACTCCCCCGCGGATGCCAAGGTCGAGTGGATGTGCGAGGGTGACTCCGGCATCTCGGCCGACGAGAACGGCTTCCCCAGCTCCACCTGCAGCACCCACCTGCAGACTCTCCTGTACTTCCCCCAGTGCGTCAACGAGGACACGCTCGAGACGGCCTACAAGAGCCGCGACTATGGCACCGACAACTGGTGCCCCGAGGGCTCCAAGTCCATGCCCCAGCTGCGCTTCTCCATCCGCTATGACCTGCGCAAGGTCCTGCCCGACGGCTGGAGCGGCACCGCCCCCATCAAGCTGGCCAGCGGCAACGCCTGGTCTAGCCACGGTGATTTGTAAGTTTAACCCCTCATTGCAGCCGCTTGAATATTCACCAAGTACTAACAAACATATCTAGCATCATGGGCTGGACTGAGGACGCCGCCAAGAACATGGTCGACGCCACCGCTGCCGACTACAAGTACCACTACTATGCCGTCGACGGCGCGCTCGGCTCTGCCGGTACCGACCCTACCTGCTCTCCCAGCGATGCCGACCCCGACAACGGAACCAGCGACTACGCCGAGTCCGTCAGCCAGATGAGCAAGCGTTCCGTGATGGGCTGGTCATCCCGGTCCCGCATGGCCCGGGCCTAAACCCAGCCAGGCTTATATGAGGTGGTCACGGTGATGGGGTGCGGAGCGAGTTTACATGTACATATTATGGCCTTCCTGCACACATGCATGAAGGATCCTCTTCACATATTCCGGAGTAAATACATCGCCAAATGAAAGCAGATCCTCCAGCTTGCAAAGTCTTACGCCCTAAATCAGTGCCACCTATGAAACAAACGCAGGTATGTAAACTTGCTCGCATGTAAAATTGTTGGAGCTGGCAACACAGATTCTGTGTGGTGTTTTCAATGTTTCTGGGTATCGGTAAGGTGGAGTGAAATGCCTACCTATAGGTAGTCTTCTGTTGATTTCTGCCCGACGTGTCCCAAACAGGTTATCTAGCGGCTCACCTCTGATCTATTCACACCTCAACTATGCTTAGTGACGCTCAGTGTATAAATCACCTCGACCACTCCTCTGGCCCCAACGTACGCCGAAGCCAGCTAGTCCCCTTTCTTAATCGATCTACTTTATATAACTGTCACCACGCGCTATATGCTAGGATTCTGGCGACCTCTGCTAGAACTTTGTAATACAAATCGAGTTTTGTTACTGAATACTAAGCCTGAACTAGCCTTATAGAATCTTTCTCCCTGATAAACTCTAACTTAAGACGACTGAGAGTTAGTGGACCCGTAGTAGAGATAGGGACTGAGAATATGGCAGACACTATTAATGTGTTAATTGTTTACTGGAAAAGATAGGGTCTAAATGTTAAACTTCTTTTCGGAATTTATTTAAATTTCCTATGTAGTACCAGCTATGCTGTAAATCTAGCTCTCTCATATTATCTTCCAGAGATAGTCTATGCCTAGTGGATGGATGTCTATGCTCCTATTGGACCTGCTAAAAGCCTCTCCTACACCGCCGACTCATTACTTCTTGAAGGCCACCTAAACATTCTTCTTCGTCTTGGAGTCAGTGTAGTACTACTTTCTTTCTTTGGTATCCCACTTCAAAGGCTCTTTGTTTGGTCCGTGAGGCTGGACTGGAGCCTTATTCTTAAGCAGCCACTGGTTTCGCTCCATTGCAGTTCCCTTTGCCTTGAGAAATTCCTGGACCTTGGTCTGGAAGTCTGTTGAGCGGTTAGTGCTGCTTATGTGATATATGACCCACGGCGAGGGGGTTTCGTTCTGGTGCGGATTTGGTAAATCGTACCCGAGAGCTTCATCGGTTGCCTAGGTTGTAGCGAATAATGGGAATCAGTGCCCTTAGTCCATTCGTGGACAACAACGAGCTCACTCGGAAGTGGAGTGTCTATTACAGTAGAGTATGTTGCTAAGCAAGATCCGTGTTCCTTACGCAGATAACCAAGGAGACATACCTTTAGGGATATAGGCGACCTGGACGTTTGTCCCAGAGAATGTCTCGATTAAATCTTTTTGAACAGGGGTCATAGGCCGCATAGAGACACCATTCGGCCCTGTTGAGGCCGAAAGTGTCAATGGAATAATCTTAACCACCTTGGCTGTCT
The DNA here is from genome assembly GCA_000800745.1 of Diaporthe longicolla. Classification (NCBI taxonomy): domain Eukaryota; kingdom Fungi; phylum Ascomycota; class Sordariomycetes; order Diaporthales; family Diaporthaceae; genus Diaporthe; species Diaporthe longicolla. Next base: position 5,138 of record JUJX01000132.1, on the reverse strand, counting down.
ATTGTTAGAAGAATGTTGAGGAAGGGTAGGCAAGTTCTACCGTTCTTATATACCAGACGAGATGCGTATGGTTAGTGAGCTCGTGATTATAAATCTCGACCCTACAGCGTACCAAGAGCAACAACACGGCGCAGTTATGGTGAGGCGTTGGACTTTCAAGTGTTGGTGTGTCAGGCCGCAATTCGCTAAGGCCATAGCGAGCCACCAGTTGGGCGGCTGTCAACAACAAGACGGAGTCGGCGACCCGGTCGTGATGCTATTTTGTGTGGTAGAGCGCGCCGAACATGTCCATATACCATAACCAAAGCTCAGTTTTTAAAAGTTACAGGTAGTATATTAGTACTTTTTAGCCTATAACTCCTACTTATTCTAACCTACTCCTTAATAGCTATTAGAAGTATATACTAATCTCCTATATAAATACTATTACTATTTTATATACTTCTAATAAGAGGGGGGGGTTTAGGGGGGTCTCCCCTTTAATTTTTCTTAGATATAGGAAGGGGGGGTTAAGGGGGGTCTCCCCCCTCTGATTTTTCTAAGGAGGATAAATATAGAGACTAACTCAACTCCTGCCCTATAGGGGCTGCCCGCTTGCGGGCTCTAAAGGGACTGCTAGAGGAGGCTATTTTAGAGAGTCTTGGTGTTTTTTTAGCGCTGCCGCCAAAGGGGTCTACTTGTCAGTATATCCACCGAGTACAGCCTCAGCCATCAGGATTGCCACTCCGGGACCCCAGGAATTCCCAGGAATAAAACAAAGACCACTCAAGTTCACCCACTTTCGCCTACACACAAGGCCACTCAGCTATTCTTAGAGGGTGGAGGACGGTGCGGCACAATCAAGAACCCAAGGACCAACATGTGCAGGAGGATGTAGCACTGCCTGGTTGTCTGTTGGGTGGCCAGTGCACAGACCCGGCAGTACAAATAAAAAGCCTGTACGGCGCAGCACTTCTGCCTGCCTCACCAGATCTGTTACGATTTCTCTCCTCTCACTCCTCGTTCTCTGCCTCCATAACATCCCGGCACAGTCACCACACCATGCCCATCACCCGAACTGCACTCCGTCAGCTGCGTCCCATCCTGCCGCGGCCATTATGCAGCGGCATGTTGACGCGACAGCTGTACCCGACTGCGAGCAGGCCGCATTCGACAGGGCCAGCGCAGCGTGCCACAGAGCTACCAGCTAAGAACGTTTACCGCGACTTTTTTCCATGTACTCTTCATTACTACTCTTGTCGTGGACCGACAATGGCTATGTACGCTACCAGTAGCAGCCCGAAGTCAGAGTCAGATGCTGACAAAGTAGATAATCGACTCGGCCAAGATGTCGTCCGCGTCCAAGAGGATGGGCTTATCTACCCCGGCCCTAAGGGTAGCGACCCTGTCTGGAATGGTGCAATGTTGATGCCGCATGCAACCTTTTTGTTAGATATCACGGAAAATTATTATAATAGCTATGAGGAGATGAAAGCTGCGGGTTATAATGTTCCAGAGCCATACTTTTTCACTGTTCCAAAAGGTAGGTATGTTTTAATCTTGCTGCTGGAGGCCGGTTGGCTAATCTCAATCTTGCATCTTAGGATTATGTATACCCGATACTCTTCTTCTGGCTCACAAACATGGAGAGACGTTCTACCTTATGCCCCGCGTAGGAATATCGCTCTCAGGTATAACACCTTTCAGTTTTTTAAGTTCTAAGCTTCCGTCAGAACCTCCGTAAGTCGTTCCGCTCGCTGACTTAAAGCACCCGGCTAGCCTTAAACCGAGAATTGAACGATCTCTTCAGCTCCAGCTCCTGTTCTAAACTGCTCTTCCGTGAATGGTTCAAAAAGTACAATTTCTTAGAGGCTTATAATAACCCGGGTGAAGACGTGTGGATGTCTAAGTGAGCTATAGACGATAGATTAGTGTATATACGCTAGGGTTTAAGAGGAATTCGAGTAAATACTATAAATTACTAATATACTAAATAGACTACTATAGGATAGTTATCGGGTCCTTAGAGCGTTATAGACTAGAAGGAAGTAATTACTATAGAGATAATAGTAAGAATATAAGAGTGTTTTTAGAAGTAATATTTAAGTATCTATTACTTTAAAGAATACTATAAGAAGACTTAAAAGGTTCTAAGTATCTCCTATAGGTAATATTACATATCTTATTATTAGTATCTTTAAAATCCTTTATAGGCGGAATTTATTCCTTATAGTTTTAAAGCTAAGATATTATATTAATACTATTAAGTTTAAATTTTTAAAGTAATATAAAAGCTTATTTTAAAGTATTTCTTTTTAACTTTTAACTTTAATAAATAATATATAACGTATTATAAATATTATAATTTAAATAAATTTAATATAGTTTAATACTAATTAGTTTTTATTTAAGTACTTAATATTAAATTAAAAAGAATATAAGTAAATATAACTTATTAAAAAATAATAAAATTTTAAAAAATAATATATTATACTATATTTTATAAAGCTTAAGTTAAAATTATATAAGTTTATATATTATAATAAAAGATAAATAATAACTATAAATAAAAAGAAATATTATAATAATATTTATATTTAATTATTTAATTAAAATATAATATAAAGTTCTATATAATATTTTATTATTTTTAATAAACTTAAATCTTTAAAGTAAATATATTTATAATAAAAGATATATAGCTTATATTAGGAAATTAGAAACGAAAATATAATAGTAAATAAGTAAATATAGTAATTAAAGAGTATATATATTATAAATATCTTTTAAAAAAGTACTTTTTTAAATCTTCTTATACTTAAAACTTAGTTATAAGTTTATTTTAAATATAAATAATTATATATTTATTAGTATTCGCTTTTTCTATTATAAAAAAAGTATTTACTAGCTTAACTATATTAATAATAAAGTTTAACTACTAAGCTTTTTATAAAAACTATATAATATAATAATATACTTTTTTAATAAACTATTAATAAAGTATATAAATTAACTTAACTTACTAGCCTTTTAAATTAATAATTCTTATTCCTCTTATATTATATATTAAAGTTATTAATATTATTAATAACTCTTTTTAATTTAAAATTAATATATTATAAACTTTAAAAACTAAGTATTTAGTTTATTATTTTTTATAAAATATTTAAACTTTATATTAAAAAATAAGATTACTAATTATTAATACTTTTTATAAATATATAAAAGCTTTTTTAATATAAGTTAAACTTTAACTATTTTATAAAAAAGTTAACTTTAAATTTACTAATATTTAAATTAAAACTTAGTTTTAAGTTTAAACTAAATATTATAGTTATTAATAATATAAGAATATATATATATAATATAGTATTACCTTTTTAATAAAAGTTTATTAGTATTTTTAATTTTTAATATAAAAGTAATTATAGTTTATAAGTATAAAGTATTACTTTAAAGCTAAATAGTTTAAATTAATACTATTTTATTAAACGAGGTTTTAAAGTTTTACTTTTTAAAAGTAAGTATATATTTTATAATAAAAATAAAAGCTAGCTAATATTTAATTTTAAAATAACCTATTTTAATAATATTAATTATATAATAATAAAAAGGGAGTTTAAATTACTTTAAATACTTCACGCTATATTATTTAAATTAATACTTATACCTTACTTTTAAAGTAAATTTAATACTAAGTTACTATTAAACTTTAATATTTACTTTTTATTAAGAAAGTTTAAAAATATTAGTAAATAGCTATTAAACTTAATAAAATTTAAAATTTAACTTATAAAGTTTTATAAAAAATTAAAGTCTTTTATTAGAAAGTTTAGCTTTTATATTATAACTTATTATATTAAACTATTATAAATTATTAATTATTAAAAGGATTTTTAAACGCTATTATATTATAAATAGCTTTAAAATATAATTTTTATAAACTATAAAAAGTATAATAATTAATTAGAACTTTTAAAAATTTATAATCTTATTATAAATATTATAATCTTTAAACTTCTAAAGCCTCTCTTTATTACTTTTTAATTAAAACTAATTATACTTTTTATAAAGCTATAAGTTAGGTTATTAATTAATTATTACTCTTCTATTAAAACTAGTTATATTTTTTTAAAACTAGCTTATATTAAATACTAACTAGTTATTACTCTTTTTATTATAATTAATTATATTATAAATACTAATTAACGTTTAACTATTATTAACTAATATATTTCGTAACTAATATTAACGATTATTTAGATAACCGGTTAAATAACTTTATTTAAAACTAATTATAACGAAAGCTTTTTATATAAATACTATATATTAAGGATAAAAATATAAATAGCTAGCTATTATTAACTTTAATTAGTTAAATAGGTATTATAAGATAAAGATAGTTCTATTATATAAAGTGTTTAGCTTTTAAAGTTACTACTATAATACTACTTTTTTAGCTAAAAACTTTAATATATATAATTACCTAATTATTATTTAGTAATTAGAGTATTATAAAGCTTTTAACTAAGTATTAGTTAAAATTTATTTATAAGTTAAATTAATCTTTAACTTAGTTATTTAACTTAAAGTTTAGTTAAATTAACTTTAAAATCTAAGCTATTAGTATATTTTAATATAAAGTGTTTTTTATATATAAGATAAGTTTAACTAAGTTAAAATTATTCTATTTTACTATAAATATAATAAAACTTTATTTTTATAGCTATTTTAAACTTAAAAGTAGTTTAACTTAAAGAATAATTATAGAAGTAAATAGTTAATAAAGTAAGTATAAAGCTAAAAGTCTATATTTAATATATCTTTTAGCTACTTTAACCGCACCTCCTATAATATTAAAATAAGTTTCTTAATTAAAATAATTTAATAACCTCTTTTATAATAAGCTAAGTTAATTTAATATATATTAAGTTAAATATTAAAACGTTACTTAGGCTTTATAGTATAAAGGCTTAAAGTTTATATTAAATTATATAGATTTTATAAGTAAGTCTACTTAAGGAAGAAAAGAAGGAAGGAAGGAAGTAGAGTTATAATATATATAAATATATATATAAAATTTATATATGTATATATATATATATATATATATATAAATATAAAAAAATTATATATATATATATAAAGGACTATTATAT
>JUJX01000131.1:63112-145459 GCA_000800745.1 Diaporthe longicolla | reverse complement strand
AAATAATATAAAAATATAAATTATATTATTAATTTTAATATTAATAAAATTATAAGAAAATAATTTAAAGTATAAAAAATATTTTTAATTTTAAATTAATTTAAATTAAATTTAATAATTATTTAATTTCTTTCTTTTATATTTTATTTTAATAATTTTTATTAAAATATATATATTTAAATAAACTTATATATAAAACCTTTTCTTTTTTTTTATATTTTTTTATATTAAAATTAAGATATTACTTAGGCTTTATAGTATAAAGGCTTAAAGTTTATATTAAATTATATAGATTTTATAAATAGGTTTACTTAAGGAAGAAAAGAAGGAAGGAAGGAAGGGCCTTTAGCTTTTAGGTAGAAGGTATAGGTATATAGCTACCTTATTAATAAAAAGCCTTATAGGGACCCCTATAGGGACCCCTAGCTACCCCTTAGCTACTACTCCTAACTACCCCCCTCTTTTTAAAAAATTTATCTATATAAAGTTAAATTTATAACCTTTATATTTTTTAAAATACTTTATTTAGCTAGTAAAGAGAATAGCTTAAAGAAATTTATTACTATACTAAGTTCCTTTAATCCTAAATTATAGTAAGTTTTTATATTTAGTTATATAATTAAAAACCCTACCTTTTATAAGTATTAAATTTAGTACTTTATTCTTTTTAATTAATATTATTCTAATAATCTTTACTACTAGCTTTATACTTTATTATTTTAAAAAAGTTACTATAATTATTTAAAATAAAATTACTTTTAGAATTATTAATAATAAGTATAATATTAACTATATTAATTTTATAGTATTAGCTTATATATTATAAATAATACTTTTTATTTATTATAAAATTATTATTATTATAAAGTTTAGCTACTTTATTAACTATAGCTATTATAATCTACTATACTAATTATATAGGTAGTTTTATATAATTAAAGTAATAATTATAATATATTTTAAATATAAGTAAAGTATTTTAAAAATTCTTTATAAAGTACTATTAATTATTAAAGTTTTAGCTTTTTTAAAATACTTAGTATTTTAATATATAGATTTAATTATTTATATAAAAAGTAAGTATTTAACTAACTTCCTACTCCTTATTTATATTAATAATCTCTTTATTTAACTATACTAATTTTTAACTAGGAAGTAGGTTATAAAGGTTTTTATATAACTAGTTTATATAAAACTAAATAAACCTCTTTTATATTAAAAATACCTTTAATTAGTAAAAGTCTTCCTTAATATTAATATTTATAATCTTATAAAATAGTTATATTATTAGATTTTTTAACTTATTATTTAATTTATTAATAGTTTAAATTTTTTAAATAATAAAAATATAATTATTAATATTAAAGTTAAGTTTATAATAATAATAGTTTACTTATTTAATTATATATATATTAGCCTATTTAATAGTTATATATATAATATTAATATACTTTTAGATTTTTTATATTAGTTTCTAAGTTTTAACTTATATTATTTTATTTTATAGGCTATAATTATCTAATAAAACTTTATAGTTTTAATTAAAGTATATATATAAAAAAGATTTAATTTAAATTTTAAATAGTATTAATTTATTTAATATTATATAAAGCATAGTCTTTTAAATAAAATTTAAAGTAAGAATTTATTAAAATTAATTATTTTAATAATAACTAATAAATATATAAAGATATAAATTAATTTATTAATTAAAGTTTTTAACTTATTTTTAAAAAGCTAAATAACCTAGAAATAAAAGTTTTTAGTTAACTTTAATAATTATATAAAACCTTTTTATAAAAGTAAAGATAAACTAAAGATTATTATTAAAGAATACTATTTTTAAAAACTTAAAAATATAAAATAGTCTTTTATAATAAAGTTTAATAATAATTTTAATAATTACTATTTTATAGTATAGTATATATTAAAATATTTTAAAAAAATACTTTATTATAATTAATAAGTTATTAAAACTATAATAGTTTTTATTTACTTTTTTAAAGTTAATAAATAAATATTACTAGGTTTTATAAAAAGTTAAAAGTAAATATAATAACTTAAATATTTTATTATATTAATACTTTATAAAATAATAGGAGTAGTTATATATAAAATATAAAATATTACTTTTTATACCTAACTACTAATATTTAGCTTTAACTATTTAGTTAATCTTATTCCTTTTTTAATAAGTTTAGTTTTTAAATTATTAAAATTAAGAACTATAAGTTAACTATTATAAATAATATAATATTCCTTTATAAAACTTTAACCTATTTTATATTTTTAGATTTAATTATAATAGATCTTTAGTAATAAATATTCTTAGTTTACTTTTAATAGTTAATTAAATAGTTTAAATTCTAACTATTTAAAAGAAAATATTAAATAAAATTCCTTTAGTTTATCTACTTTAGTAATTATAATAATATTCTTTTAAAAAAGACTTAGCTTATTACTTTATAAGTTAAAGTTAAGCTTATTATAAAAGTTAAAAGTAAAAATATTATTAGTAAAGGAGTTTTTTTAGTAGAAAATATAAATAGTCTAATATATATTATATCTCTCCTTTTAAAACTATATATTTATAAGCTTTTATATTAATATATTAGTAATATAGTTTTTAGTACTAAAGTAGTATATAATAGAAAAGGAAAAATAGAAAAGGTATTTAGCTTATCTTATTTAATAAAGATTTAATAGTTTCTTTATACTAAAATAAACTAATATTTTATAGTTAGTAATAGTTTTAAATAAAATATTTTATATATTTATAAGCTTAGCTTCTTAGAATTTAAATAACTATATTATAGTTAATAGCTTTTTATTATAAATACTATAATTTATTTTAGCTATTAATATAGTTTTTAAAAAATAACTAATAGATAACTAGTTATTTTTATAATACTATAATAAAATACTAGTTATAGCTTTATTAAAAGTATTTATTTTAAGTTAGGTTTTTAAACTATAATAAAAGTAAGTTAAGATTAGTACTTATAGAAAGCTATTTTAAAGTTTATTAAATATATTCTAATATTTTAATATTTACTAGAAACCTTCCCTTTTTTAAATAAGGTTAGATAAAGGTTTAGCTATTTTATTAAATTTTAGTATAAATTTATAATAGAAGTTATAAAACTTTAAAAATAACTAGATACCTTTTATAGTAATAGGTACTTTTTATTAGTTAATAACTTCTAGTTTAACTAAGTCTATTATTATTTTAAAGATATTAACTATAAAATTAAAAAACTTTATTTAAATAATATAGAATTTATACTTTTTAAAATTTACTTATAGTTTTACTATTTAAAGTTAGTTTAATACTTTTATTATATATTTTATATATTCTTCCTTAAAGTTTAAATAAATAAAAATATTATTAATATATATATAATAGTATTTATTAAGGATATTTATTAGGATTCTATTAATATATTATTAAAAATTAATAAGTTTATTAGTTAGTTTAAAAAATATAACTTTATATTTATAAATACTTTATTATATTTAAAATATAATACGGTTTTTATAGTTTAAATAAATATAGATTTTATAGAAAGTTTATTATATATTAATTTTAATAAGAATAAATACCTTTTTAAAGTTACTTATAATATTATTAATTAAAAATAAAGGATATTAATCTTTAACTAAAATAGAGTTTAAATAGTAAAAGTTAATATAAAACTATAATCTACTCTTTAGCTTTTTTATTATAAGGATTAAGGATATTTATAATATATTAGCTAGTAAGATAAATCCTTTATTAAAGTTCTTAGTAATATAGGTATATATAGCTTTAGCCTCTTTATAGAAGAGCTATTATATAAGATTATAATCTATAACTTCTTTAAGTTTTATATTATTTTATAGTAGGATCTTTAAGTTATATAGTTAGTTTAGTATAAGTTAATCTAATTCTACTTTATTAAATATTTAAAGAAGGTAGTAGTACTACTTTAGTATTTATTTAAATACTTAATATTAAAGTTCTTTATTATTATATAATAAGTTCTCTACCTTTTAGTAATTAAAAATATAGTACTTTAGTTTATTAATAAAAGTAAGAAAGACTTTATTTTTATTTTATTTAACTATCTTTTTAAAGATATTAATATTTAATATAAATATTTTAAACTTATAATAATAGTTCTATATAATACTATCTTTAACTAAAGTATAGTATCTTTATATATTTACTTTAATTATATATTCTTAGTTATTCTTTTACTTTTATTATATTTAATACTTTTAAAGTAATAGTAGAGGTAGTATTTTAAAATATATTCTAAGTAGAGTCTTATTAAGTATATTATTTATTTTTACTCTTTATTAAAGTTTATATAAGGTTTTAGTAAGTAGATTTTAAATTATTATAGTTAAAAAAGGGTAGCTTTAAGCCTTCCCTCTTTAAACTATTTAATATACTCCTATATAATAAAGATATATATAGTTATATCTTTAATAAATATAGTAATATCTAAGTAAGTAGTATTTAAAGTATTAGAGTTAAATTTAGCTAATATAATAAAATTATTAAGTTATTAAGGTAGTATTATCTTACTTTTTTAAAAGGGAATTAGTAGGGATAAAGAATTAAAAGTCTATTTACCTTTATTTTTAAAATTAAATTAGTAATATTATATATTAATAAATATATTAAAATTAGTAACCTACTTTTTACTTATAATTATTTTATATAGTATATCTAAAATAATTAGAGGTAACTATTAATATAGTTTACTTTAAATAATAAAGTTATTAAATAAAACTATATTTAAGATTTAGAATAACTTCTTATTAAATCCTCTTATAATCTATAGTTTAAAACCTATTAGCTATAGTAGGTTAAAGTTATACTATAACCTTATAGCTAGTAGAATATTTATGAAGATTAGTTTATTTACTTTTAAGTTTATTAAAGCTTTTATAGTAATAGAAGTTAAATTTAAAGCTATAGTATATTTTAAAACTAAAGGATTACCTTTAAAGATTTATTTTAAAAAATTAGAAAGTAATTTATCCTCTAAGCTTAAATCCTTATAGTTCTTTAATATTAAAATTTTAATAATAAGCCTATACTTTAAAATAAAATCTATTTTTAAAGTTAGATATTTCTTTAATTATATATAAAGTCGTTTATATAAGTACTAGTACTAATAATATTAATTATAACCTTAGCTCCCTTTTTATTAAAGATAGTATTTATAGTTATTATAGTTTAATAATAATAATCTTTGTAGAAAATATAACTTATCTTTAGCTTATTAAAGTAGTCTTTAATAATATAGCTAAGCTAGTAATAGATATAATATATACTAGCTTTATAGCTATACTTTAGCTAATTATAAAAGACCTTATACTTTTAAATAATTTTTAAAGCTATATAAACTTAGTTAATATAAGCTATAAGTTAGTTAGTTAAATATAGTATAAGTATTAACCTTTTAAAAGTAGTTAAGTTATTATAATTATTATTCTTATTACTATTATTATTATTCTTATTAAACTTAGTATATAGTTATTTAGTATAATAATAGTTTTAATCTAACTATTAAATAAGTTTATAATATATTTAAAAGGGAGTATTATTATTAATAAACTTTTTTATTAGTATACTATACTATAAAGGTAGCTATAGTTAGCTATCTTATTATATATCTCCTCTTTCTAGGTAACTTTAAAAAGATAGAGTTCTTTAATAAAGTTAATAAACTTATTTTTAAAAGTAGTAAAGTTTATATTTAACTTTATTTTAAAGTTAGCCTACCTAGCTTTAATATATATATTAGTTAAGATTATTATACTTATTCTTAAGCTATTAAAGTAGCTATTTAAAAGTAGTAATCTAGTTAAGGTAACTATTTTTAAAATAAGAGTTAACCTTTTAATATACCTTTCTTTCTATCTACCCTTTAATTATATCTAAGTAAGTATAGTTAGTAAGGTAGTAATTAACATTTACCTTAAGTTTATTATTAAACTTATATATCTAGGTTTAAAAAGTAGTACTCTTATTTATAATAGGGTTATTATACTATATAGGTAGGTTAGAGAACTTAATAAAGTATTTAACCTTATACTAAGTATCTCCCTTTAAAACCTTACTAATAAGGTTATTTAAAGTATTATAGTATAATTTATAGCTAAATAGAGGGTTTAAGTTATAGTAGTTAGGTTTATTAGTATTATTATTAAAGGATAAAGATAAGTTATTAGGTTTATTTAAAGTATTTATAGTAGTATTTACTCTAGTATTTATAGTAGTATTTATAGTAGTAATATAATAATTAAATATATAATTAACTCCTTCTAATATTATACTAGTAGTAGAAGTACCTATACTATTTATATTCTTACTCTTTCTATCTATAGCCTCCTTTTAATATATACTATTATAATACTTTAGGAATAAGTTTATAATAATATTATAAAACTTTTAATTCTCTTCTTTTAATTCCTAGTTTTTAAGCTTAAGCCTAGTAACTTTCTTATTAATAATAATTAGCTTTAAACTAGCCTCTTTTATTTACTTAATCTTATCTTTATTATAATTTAGTTAATTAACCTTCTAATTAGCCTTTTAGTTAGCTATATAAGTAGCCTTTAATACTATAAATTTTATAGTATTCTCTTTAGTTTATCTTTTTAATAAACTAATTACTTTTAAGTTTTTATTAATATTAACTTTAAATTCTTTAACTAATTTAAAGCTTTAACTTTTTAGATTATTAAAATTATTACTTAAGTATTTAATAATTAAATAAAGTTTATAATTAGTCTTTTAAAGTATAGTAAAAAGAATAACTATTATATAATACTTATAAAATATTATTTTAATATTTACTTAGTAAAACTTTTTAAAGTAGTTATAGTTAAAAAGCTTTAAGTATTTAATAAAAACTAGGTTTTTAGTTATAAAGTAGAAAATAAGAGTATTAAAGAAATCTTTATAAAATTATTATACCTTTTACTTAGTATAATAATCTAGGTTTATAGTTAATAAATAATAATAAAAAACTATATTAGCCTAGTCTTTATATTATATAAAGAAATTAATACTATTAATTTCTTTTTTAAACTTATTATTAAAGTTTTAATTAATTATAGTAAATAAGATTATAGTATTAATATTTTAAACTTCTAACTCTTTTATATTTATATAAAGTTAGGTTAAAATAGTATTAGCTAATAAAGTTTAAATAAGTAAAAAGTTATCTATATTAAATTAAATAGTTTTTTAGATACTCTATAAAGTTTATAAGTTACTATTAATGCTTTTAAATAGTAGTTATAATATATTTAAAATTAATACTATATTAATAGTTAATAGGGTCTTTATCTTTAAAAGACTTATTTTAATTAATAGTATTCTAATAGAATATTTTATTTTTCTTAATATAGTTAAAGTTAATTAAGTTAGTTAGTTAAGTAGTTAGTTAAGTAGTTAGTTAGTTAGTTAAAGATAATTAGTTTTAATTTTAAGAAAAAATAGTTAGATTAATATTTTTATAGCTTTTCTAAGTTATAAAGCCTTTTAACTTATAAAATTAAAATATTATTTAAGCTTTATAGTATAAAGGTTTAAAGTTTATATTAAATTATATAGATTTTATAAGTAGGTTTATTTAAAGAAGAAAAGAAGGAAGGAAGGAAGGGCTTTTAGCTTTTAGGTAAAAGGTATAGGTATATAGCTACTTTATTAATAAGGGGCTTTATAGAGACTCTTATAAGGACCCTTAGCTACCCCTTAGCTACTACTCCTAACTAAAATAAAAAAGTATAAAAAAAATATATTTTATATAGTTAAATAAATTAATATATTTATTTATTTTTTAAAAAAGCTTTAAAAATAATTTAAAATAAATAAATAAGTTTATTATTTTTAAAATAAAACTTATAATTAACTTTAATAAAAAAAGGAAGGAAGTAATATAAATTTAACTATTATTTATAAAAAAGATTAATTAATTAAAAAATTAATATTTTAAGTTAATAATTTAAAATTTAAATAATATATAAATATTAATACTTATTATATAATATATTTCTTTTAATAAAATTATATATTTATTTAAATAAATAAAGTTTTTAATTTAAAATATTTAAATAAATTTAATTAAAAATATAATTATAGATTTTTTAACTTTATATTTAAAAAGAATATATTTAAAATAAATTTTTAACTTTTAATTAAAAACTTATTTTTAATAAATAATATTTTAATAATTAAAAGTAATAATTTTAAAAATAGAAAATATAAATAAATACTTTATTTTTAAAAACTTTTTAATATAATTTATCTTTTTTTTACTATAAAACCTATTAAAAGTTAAGCTTCTTTACTTAATTTTTACCTATTAGTTAGCTAAGTAAGGTTTTCTTTAATAAATAAATAAGTTAAGGTACTACTATCTATTATAGAATTATAAGGTAACTTAGGTACTTAATACCTTTCCTCTATAAAAGTAGAAGTTAGGGATATAGTACTAAGGTAACTAAAGATTAAGCTTAAGGTATACTTTAAATATTTAAACTACCTTTAATATTTAGTTATATTAACCGCGTTAGCTTAATAAATTCGCGTTTTAAAAAAGGCTTATAGTTTATAATTTATCTTTTTTATCTTTATTTAATTAATATTTAAAAATAACTTTTATATTCTTTTTTTATATTTTATAAATAAAATTTATTATTAAAAATAAAAAGTAAAAAACTTTTAAATTTAAAAATATACTTTTATTTTTAAATTTAATAAAATTTTTACTTTTTACTTTTAATAAATATTATTATAATAAAATATTAAATTATATTATTTATACTTTAATTAAACTTTATTAATATTAATAATATATAAATAAATAAGTATTATATTTATAATAATAAAAGAATTTAATATAATATTAAAATAAATTTAATTTAATTTAATAATATTAATAAAATAAATAATATATATAAGTAATAATATATTACACTTATAATATTAATATTTAATAAAATTTAATATAATATAATATTAAATTAAATTAATAATATTTTATATATTTAAATATTATAAAACTCTTTTATATATAATAAATTATATTAATTAATTACTTTTAGTGTAATTTAATTATAATTCTTTTTTATTATAAAGAAGAGTAGATTATATTTGGAGTTTGCCTGACTCGAAAGCTGAGAATCCCAGCGGCCCCACGTCACCTCAAGAGCGGTACCTTCGAATATGTAATGGCCTCTATTTTGTGACATAGTCTCAAAAGGGCCGTAATTATGCTTGGACACAGTGTTTCAGAGTCTGGCCTTATGAGTGATTCCAGAGGTACGTTGGTGACACGGGATCAGCGCTAGATTTTGCCCCTTCACCCGGATATACATGCACTATTCCCTTTCAAGCGTGCTGAGCGTCGAATATATGAGAAGTGATATACCTCCACCGTTGCCTTGGCTTGAGGCTTAATTGACACTAGACATGAACCAGGCGTAATACGATCGGTTGTTGCATTGGGTGGGTCCAAATGCCCGCTGCGCCGCTCGCTTGCTGCTGTGGCAGATCTATATGTACGTCAATATCACTTGCAGCAGGGTCTGCTCGTAAGGCTGAAATCAACAATTGGTATCACTATAGAATGCTGTACGAAACGTATCTAATAGTCCTTGATCTTCAGGACGGCCTTGCCGAAGTTCTCGCCCTTGAGCAGGCCGAGGAAGCCTTCCGCCGCGTTATCGATGCCTTCTGTGACGTGTAGCTTGGCCTTGAAGCTGCCGTCGGCGATCCAGGCCTGTACCTTCTCCTGGTGCTCCCGGGCGTAAGCCGGCCCGAAGCCTTCATCGCTGACGATAAAGCCCTGCATGGTGATACGCTTTGAGACGACTTCCATCAGGTTCTTCACCCCGTACCGGTCAGAGTTGTCTTTAGCGTTGTATTGAGAGATCTTCGATGCCTTGTCAGCTTTTTTATTTCCATCTGATTTCGGTGTGTCATTAAAAATGGAGTGCCGGGTTCATAACTTACCATCCCGCATGCGATAATCCTGCCGTGCACATTCATGGCTCCAATAGCTCCTTCCAGGACCTCACCACCGACGTTCTCATAGTAAATGTCGATACCGTTGGGCGCCAGCCTCTTCAACGCATCAGATGTCGACTCCTTCTTGTAGTTTGTGGCGGCGTCGAAACCAAGCTCCTTGGTGATGAACTCTGCCTTCTCATCCGAGCCCACGCTGCCAATGACGGTGAGGCCGTCGTGCTTGGCGAGCTGGCCCACGATCTGGCCCACGGCACCGGCAGCGCTGCTGACGAAGATGGTCTCGCCCTTCTTAGGCCGGCCGATCTTGTACAGGGAGGAGTAGGCCGTGAGGCCGGGCATGCCCAGCTGGCCGACGAACAGCGCAGGGTCGAGGTTGTGGGGGTTGTGCAGCTTCCACACGCGCTTGGCGGCGATGAGCTCCTTGGGGACGTAGGCGTACTGTGCGATGGGGACAAAGGCCGAGACCAGGTCGCCCTCCTTGAAGTCTGGGTTGTCAGACTTGAGGACCTTACCAATAGAGGTGTTCGAAATGGGCCCGTCAAGGTCAAAGGCCGGGCTGTACGACTTGATGCTTGCGTCCCTCATACGGGGGCGCATGTAGGGGTCGAAAGATGCGACAAAGTTCTCGAGGACCAACCCGCCCTCGGGGACGGCGTCCAGATCGATGGGCCTGTCCTCGATGACAAGATCTTGCCCGGGCACGGGAAAGCCCTGAGGGATCTTCTTGAAGATGAAGGTCTTGTTTGGGGTAGACATGGTTGTAATTCTGGGATACGACGCCTCGACTGAAGTTTGGTAGTATGAGGACAACGATGAGGCAGACGGGGGTTGAAGTAGGTAGTTGTTCCTCTGGGAGAACGCAAGGTGCCTTCCAAGAATATTTGACGAGAGATCCGAGCCGTCGAGTCAGGGCGGGTGATGCTGTTTTATCTTGTTCACGGTGACGTTCTGATGAATAATGCGACTCTCGACCCTGTCCCCGCGGCCGCAGCCCGAAGAATGTTCCCACACTCGTGCAGCCAAGTGCCGCTGTGTGTAAACTCGGATTAAAAAACAGGCGCTATGCCAAGTACACAGTAAGTGGCCAGCACGCAACGGGAGGCTATGCCTCGGCACAGGTCCTGCTCGCTTTGTCATCTCCAGGGGTCGCCGATCGCCGACGAGCCTCGGCGAGTGGGGCTTTTAGGCGGGCTCGCATTGAACAAATGTTAGTGAGAAGGCGTTAGAACGAACTAGAATGCAGACTGTGGATAAAGAAAAGGAGTGCCGGGCTATACTACGAGGTTGTTCTTCTCTCGTCTAGTCCTGGCTGATGACACATCAATGTCTTGGTTGCTGGCCAAGGGGCCTCGTCTGTTTCGCTCAAGTGCTTTATTGCGTGCGCCTCCATCGTCAATGGGTATGGACCAGATGCTCAAGTCATGCCGCCACCAAGAGCCAGCAATGTTGACAATCTGACCGGGCAATAATACCGCGATGGCTTTTGCCCGCAGTATCACTGGAAGGGGAATGGTCTTTGCAGATGTGCACCATCCATTTTTGGTAGACGCCCGCTGGCGGCAATGTCTCTGCGGCTGACCTATCCAAGTTCCGCTGTAATAACCAGGCAGGTAGGTGGTTAGGTGCCTGGGTGGGCTGCTGAAATTTTGGCGCGACCAATTCCCTTGGTCTTTGACCCTCGGGCACATTTTATCGCCATGATAAACCATTCCAGCTGTCAAATTGGTTTGGGGCCATAACAGCCATGATAACATCGAGAGGGCTTCGTGCACATTCTCGCTCCGACAAGGGTTGGATTATACTCATGTGTTCAACCCGCTGGCGGCCGCTCTGGGGGCATGTGACGAGTGGCTGATATGGGCTGGAGGACAATTTCAGGGCCGTCATCGGATCATTGAGGAAACAGTTGAGGGTGCTATTAAGCGAGGGGTGGTCTTATTGGCGCGCTGGACATGTTCATGATATGTGGCAGACAAAATCTCAAGCACGTTATTGCAGAACGACGATTGGTGCAGACGCGAGACCGGCCGGAAAGCCGAGGTTGGGTCAGGGACAGGTTACACTGTGGCCGCCGGCCGGCCGGGTGGGCCCAGAGCTTGAGGCGGCCGCAGGTCATCATGCAGCTGAGTCGGCCTCTTGTCAGGCCGGTCCGCCGGGGTGTCACAAGGACCTGGCCGTCACTTGGCACGAGACCAAATACCGCTCCGTTACACACTCATCCACGTCACGGCCCACGTCCAACAAGATATCATTTTTTTTTTAATGCGCCTCGTTATTGAAGGAGCCCTCCATCACAGCTGACACACGCAGCCCTCCGTCATGGCTTCGGACGCGGTCAAGACGCTGTCGAGCATCATCGGGTGGACATACATGCTCTGTTGGACGGCGTCATTTTACCCCCAGTTCCTCCTCAACATCCGCCGCAGAACCACTGTCGGCTTTTCCATCGACTTTGCCCTTCTGAACATCCTGGGTATGACATCGTATTCCATCCACAACGTCATCCTTTTTGCATCTCCCGTCGTGAGGGCCCAGTATGCCCATCGCTACCCTCGGAATCCCATCCCGACGGTGCAGCCAAATGACATCGCCTATGCAGTCCATGGTGCAATCATCACCGTCCTCATCTACTCTCAGTTCTACCCGAAGCTGTGGCGCTTCTCCACGATCAAGGACCTGAGGTGCAGCCGTTGGACCCTCGGCTTCTTCTGGGGCTGCATCGCTGTTGTACTTCTCGGGGCATTCGTTGTCGGTCTACGGCCGACTGCCTTCAGATGGGAGTGGCTCGACGTGGTGAGTGAACTGAGAATGCGGGCTTGGCAAACGCTAGACCCCCATCTCACATCCGCGCACATGTCACCTTCTTACTCTCACAGATCTATCTCATGGGGAATGTCAAGGCCTTCCTTACCGTCGTCAAATACGCGCCTCAGATATGGCTCAACATCCGGCGCAAGTCGACACGGGGTCTCAGCATCTCACAGTTCTCGCTCGACCTCACGGGTGCCGTCCTGTCGCTCGTCCAGCTCTTCATAGACGCGGCCCAGGGCGGTGACTGGTCGGCGGTCCTGGCGAACCCTGCCAAGTTTGCGCTGGGCAATGTCACCGTTTTCTTCGACCTGATTGCCTTCTTTCAGCATTATTACCTCTATCATGGAGCCGTGGACGATGTGCTGGTGCCTGATGACAAGTTGGATGCGGAAAGGGAGCCGCTCCTGCCAAGCCACGCTCGGACGACCCCGCTGCAGACATCATGAGGTGTCAAGGACATGCAGCAGTCGATTACCATGTAGGGAAGACGGGTCAAGAATATGTAGCGGCCGACATACGCATCCGGTCCGGCTGTGTGACGAGTATCACATTTTAGCATGCTCAAGGCTTGTAGTCGGAGCTTTGGAATGCGCCTCGACACAAGGAACTGCTCGGCGTGTCATTGGAGAGGCTGTCCGTGGGACCAAAGCAAGGAGGCAGAGGCCTAAGCGCTTCGGCTTGGACTCGAGCAACCTAGAATAACTCATTGCAGTGCTTCCAGGGGCTACAAGTCACCGCCCGTGGGCTTCCGCTCCTGTTGACCTCTCCCAAGGCTGTCCCAGGGTCGGAGCAAACATCTATATCACGGCGTATTACTATATGCCTGCCGGGTCATTGTACCGGACTTGAAAGCGGATTATACTTCAGCATAGAGCTGCGAGTGCTGTTACTGTGCCGGAGTCATAGAACTAAGCGCATCAAATCAGCCAGATCATCACTGCTTCTTTCCACAAACCCCGGCTACATCGGTGCGTTGGCACGGTGACGTCGAGCATTATTTCAAGACGCATTGCCTGGCGCTAAATGTGTAACACGGGCATACTGACGCTGTGTGCGTCGAGGACATTTGAACGTAGAGTTACACATTTCGAGCCGCTTGGCCCCCTGCCCGGGAGGGATTGAGACGACACTGCCAGTCAAACAAAGCCTGGCAACACGAGCCGGGACCACAAAGAAAAGGGCACATGAAGGAATTCTCAATTACTTGACGGGACAAATCACGTTTCCGAGAGAAGCAGTTTGGACATGAATATTCATTAAAGCTGATTCCAACAACCATGCAGAGCTCGTTTTGGACTCCTTGTATCCTCATCCCTGGGTTTTTAAATGCAGGCCGACCAAGCTATAAAGCATGCTGACCGGCGACGAATCACTTTTGGTATGGGCGCAAAAGGGGTCGCCATCTAGAAACGCCTGTGGCCAGACTAATGTACGATGTCAAACGCACAATTCAAGGCTGAAATCTCGAGCCCGGTGTCATCGAGACCTGCACGCTAAGTCCGAAAAAGCTACCTAGGTAGTGTTCATTGAGGGCGCTGAGATCGAGGGACAGGTATCCACCAGAAGGCCCGGCCAGTGGGACTGTACACGATGGCATCGGCGTCAAAACTTAGAAATCCCTGGAGTATATGGGCAGGCACATCTGAGTCTTCGGCAAACGTCACCCCAAGAAGCCCGGTAGGTGCTTTGCCATTTCGCCAGTTGGGTGCGGCACGCAGGGTGTTCAAGTAGTTCCACATCATCACCTGATGCCTTTCGACAAGGTCCTCCCATTGAGGAGGTCCCTCCCCCAAGCGGTACTCCACTCCGTAGAGGTTTCCCGCGATGAAGCGCATGCTGATGTCGATGTACTCCTCACAGGCGTGAGTGGTACAGTCCCAGCAATCTTCCGCAAAGCGGTGCTCATGCGGGTGAAGTTCGGGGATAGTGAGTGGGACCATGGAAATGTCTTCATTGGTGGCCACCGGCAGCCTCTGGGGAGGAATTGGGTGATCACATCCGATGAAGAGGAGATTAGCGCGGCAGATTGGACAGCTCTTCTCTCCGTCAGGATTCAGCTCCTTTTGAGCAGCACTATGCCCGTTAAAGCACTCCTCGCAGAGTATGTGAGCACAGGGCAGAACCGCACCAACCTTCTGATAGCCGTCAGCAAGTTTCCAGGGATCAGGCTCTTGGGTGGGAATACCACGGATCGCGATCGGATACGCGCAGATGGGACATGAGACTGAAGGCACCGGGCGACCACCCGGATCTTGCAGATAACGCTTTACTGTCGTCCACAGGCTAGTTTCCTCCTCAGGAACCCAGCGCATCCTCTTGGAGGGCCTGTCATCGTTGAGCTTGCTGATATCGGAATGCTTTCGCTTCCGAGACTGGACAGGCAGCTGCGAAAACCTTTGAGAGAATGACATATTTCGGAATTTGCGTGGAACTATGCCGGATAGTCCTGAGGTTGTTTTTTTTATTTTTTTTTAAAAAAAAAGAATGTGAAGTGCGATTCTCGACCTTTCCAGAAGCTGTGTGGTTAGATGGGCATTTTTGAGACCTCGTAGTCCGGTTGTAGCCACTTAAGTACCATTGTGAACCGCTCACAACAATGCATTCAGTCGAGCATTGGTACGGGAGCAAGAACAAGAGGGCGGTTGGGTTAGACAATAAATTTCTTACTCCCGAACAATCAAAATTGTCTCATACTATGTCTCTGTTTCCAGCAAAGAGGGGCTGGCACAATGCCATGTGGGAAGGTTCGTATTTTGAAAGAGAATTGCATTGTAAGTACTTTGTTGTTGACCTAGAACCTTTCGGCTGCATTGTGCTGTTCTGAGCCCAATTTCAGCGGCTAGCATCTCCGAGCACAATGAGATACGACATATTGAGTGCTGAAAGACGATCCTTGACAGGGAGCACAATTGAGCAACAAGTTGGTCGCCTGAAGGATGAATTCAACGCTCTATATGCACGCATGCTCTGGGACATCTACACTCCGCACTCTCCAAGCAGTGGCTGACCAAATCTATCTTGTACGTAGACCGTGGCAGTTTTGACCAACCATGTTTTGAGTCGGGGTCATCAAAGGACAGGTCTGTATCATTTAGCCAGATTTGGGACCGGTAACGGACACAACATCTGGGGGCTTGCAGATGCCCAGATGCACTTGCTGTACCAGCTCACGATCTTGGCCTTGGCCGTGCAACACAGAATTGATGATGGGATGGATGTTGTCCGGGGATATAGAACCCCGAAATCCATAATAGAGGAGCGTGGCTTGAGTATCACGCTACTGTATCGCTGGATACGTCGAGTTGAAAGGGAAGCATGCTGTGATTCGAGATCATGGCCTGCCGACGTTTAGCCCAACCCATCAGCTTTGTCTTTGATATGAAAACATAATGCCGGATATCCGAATGATAAATGGTGTTTGCGCACAAGATATATAAGTATCTCAGCACTTCATCTCTATGACTGCGCCTGAGGTACTGATGTCGAGCGACGTTGGCCGAGGCCGCGGGGAGAGGGTCTTGGCGAGATGTCAGGGACCCCAGGGGTGCTGAGGACAGCCCTGATTTGCCAAATAGCTGAGATTAGTCGCGGTGGAACACTGCCTGTCTGGTGCCTTTGCCGCCTTGGCGTGATAAACGACCACTTCGACCTGTCGTTTTGGGACTGGGCCGCCATTGATAGATCGCAACGTGCCCTCCGGGGTGCGATATGATTAGGCCCGTGGCTCGGGGAACGCGCATTCAGCAGCTTGGCGACCTGCTGGTCCAGCTGCCCCTTGCATCTCGCCCCATGTGAGGCTCAGCTGGGATCTACGCGCCGACGACTACAAATGCTACCCTTCCCCATCGCGGACACTGTTCGAACAAGATGTATCTGTGTCCACCGGCCGTTCAACTCCCGCCCGCCGACCACCCAGCATGAAGGGTCTTCTCTGCAGCGTCGCCGGCGCTCTGCTCACCCGCTCTGCAGCAGCGTTGAGCATCTCCGAGATCAATGGCAACAAGTTCCTGTCGCCGTACAACGGTCAGAGCTTGACCAACATCAGCGGCCTGGTCACTGCCAAGAGCTCCACGGGCGTCTTTGTCCGATCTACCGCCCCGGACAATAACACGGCAACGTCCGACTCCGCCTTCGTTTACAGCAGCAGCGTGGGCAGCTCACTCAACGTCGGGGACATCATCACTTTCAGTGCCAAAGTGAGCGAGTACAGGTCAAGTGGCTCTACGTACCTCTACCTGACCGAACTCACCTCACCAACCAATGTCGTCGTTGTCTCGAGCAACAACACGGTCAAGCCTCTGGTGATTGGCGAGGACACCCTTAACCCTCCGACAGAGCAGTTCTCCAGCCTTGACGGCGGGGATGTCTATGCTATACCCAACGCTGTTGCCAACGTCTCAACGGTGAACCCCGTCCTGGATCCGGCAAACTATGGCCTTGACTTCTGGGAGAGTCTCAGTGCAGAGCTCGTCACAATCAAGAACGTGACGATCATCTCACGGCCCAGCTCGTATGGCGAGACGTGGGTCACTGGCGGATGGCCAGCGACGGGCCGCAGCGCGCGAGGAAGTCTGACCATGACGGCCCTGGACTCAAACCCAGAGGTCATCAAGATTGACGATCCCCTCGACGGCACAAAGAACCCAACCGCGCCCAAGATTGGTGACAAGGCGACCGATATCACGGGCGTCGTCTACCAGCAATTCGGCTTTTACTACATCCTCCCCCTGACAGCGTACCAGCTGACCACCCTCGCTGAGGGAACCGCCCCACCCACGACATTGGAGAGCACGCGGTCCTGCGAGGGGATCACCGTTGGCGACTACAACGTGGAGAACCTGGCTCCGACCACTGCGAACCTCGAAGGCAGGGCCGACCACATCGTCAACTACCTGGGTGCGCCGGACCTCGTGTTCGTTCAGGAGATCCAGGACAGCAGCGGTGCCACCAATGACGGGGTTGTCGACGCCAACGCCACCCTCACGGCGCTCGTCGGCGCCATCGCGGCCGCCGGGAACGTGACCTACTCCTTCGTGGAGATTGCCCCCGAGGATGGAAAGGATGGTGGCCAGCCCGGAGGAAACATCCGCGTGGCCTACCTCTACCGCCCTGAAGTGGTCAGCCTGTACAAGCCCAGCCCGGGTGACAGCACCACGGCCACAGAGGTCATCTCCGGAGACTCTGGCCCAGAGCTCACACTGAACCCCGGACGGATCGATCCGGCTAACCCGTGCTGGGATGCCAGCCGGAAGCCACTGGTGGCCGCCTGGCTCGCCGAAGGCGCCACGAAGCCATTCTTCACGGTGAACGTGCACTGGAGCTCCAAGGGCGGCAGCTCAAGCCTGCAGGGAGATCTGAGACCGCCTGTCAATGGAGTGGTTGGCAACAGGCTCGTCCAAGCCAACGTAACAGGCGTAAGTCCTCACCCGCGTCCTTTCCATTGTGTCGGAAGAGAGAAGCTAACAGAACCACAGTCCTTCATTGCCGAAATCCTCGCGATTGATCCCTCCGCAGCAGTCATCGCTGCAGGCGACTTCAACGAGTTCGCCTTCGTGGAGCCCCTCGTCACGTTTGCCGAGATATCTGGCCTGACGGAGCTAGATGAGGTGGTCGGCATTCCTGCCGAGGAGCGGTACACGTACACCTTTGATATGAACACTCAGGCCTTGGACCACATGTATGTCAGTCCCGTGCTCGAAGATGGTGCCGGGTACGAGCACATCCACGTCAACACGTGGGCGGTTGAGGATGATGTTGTGTCTGATCACGACCCGAGCGTCGCGCGCTTTGGGGTATGTGGTGCATGAAATAAGGCAATTGTGGCATTGTGAGACTTTGAATGTAGCTAGTGTGATTAAAACCGTTCCTAGGAAATGTGAAGTGATTCAATTTACATTTTTTCGACGCCTTGTGGTCCTTCGAGGGAACCTTTGTTGTGCGCCGGCTTGTCATGCGCCTACCGAGTTACATGTACATAGTGACGGATGCGGAATCTGCGTCAGGTCTTCAAAGCAAGCTATCGGCGTGGATATCTTGGAACGACTAGGCTCAGTGGACTCGATGAAACAGCACAGAGCGTAGAGAAATAAGCAGGCGGGCATATAAATCACAACCTCTGTGTATAATTTCTACTCCACAAATGTTCATCAGGTGGAGCGCTTGGCCAGAGATTGGCCTGTGATAGTTGTACTGTTTCACTAAGGTTGGATACTCGCACCTGCAAAATGAGGGGACACCCTAGCCCTGCGGGATAACCTCTAGAAGGAGACGGCTCAGTGTTAACATAAGTGCTTCAATTTTCAAGTTGTCCAGCTCTTATTGTCTACATTTGCTGAGTTAGCCTGCATGGGTGTACCCTCTTTTAAGAGATGTGAATTTCTAATCTCTTTTTCCCCCCATGAGTCCGAATTCTACATAAGACTACCTAAAAACATTTTCAAAGTCATGCTCCTCGAGGCATGGGATACAGCGCCAGTGATATCCCCTGGTGCTGTTGGATGGGTGCACTACACATGGTCCATCGTATTCGCTGGTCGACACCTTGCAGCCGTTGCAATTGCCCCTTCGCTTGAGGAAATCGGGTCTCTGTTGGGTGAACCACTTGCTGGGTTCGCCGCGGAGTATTGTCTTGTACAGTTCATGCGAGAACTCGGGGGGCCTCATCGGATAGGATCTCGGACATCGCTCCAGGACCGAGGACGGTACTCGCTGCGTGGAAAAAGGTGACCAAGACTTGCTGGCAAGGCACGGAATGTGGGTATGTTGTGTAAGCCGTCTCGATGCCACGAGATGACTGCGCGAGGAATTTGTCAAAATCATCCTGCGACATCTCGTTTCGAAGTCTATCCTCACTGAAAGCACAGAGTGCTTTCATGTTTTCATTGAGATCCTCCTCCATGATCTCGACGGCCTTGTCCTGAAGTTCTGTGAGCATGAGATAGTCTGCGATAGCCCACAGTCGAACACATGCATCGACCACAGAATCATTGGTGTCCAGGTTCTCTGATGCCAACACCTGTGGATGAATTAGTAAAAGTACAACCAGGCCTGGGATGATATTTAAGTACTGGACTTACCTGCATAGTAGTCAAAGGAGATCACGGCGTCAACAAGCGCGGGGGAAAGTCCTCGGCAGAAATGTTGACATTGTTTGTCCGAGCTTCCTGTCGGCACCGCCACCGTGTCAGTCAGTGAGCCCCTTGCAGCTCCATGTAGATACGGTGCGGATTCCTTCTTGAACCACTTGCAGCGGGAGACGATGATCTTATGGACGTTCCAGGTCTTGTCGCCACAAGTGATCGTTGCGTCCGACAGAAAGCCTATCTCAAGGTTCTCGAGGTCCTGGGCCAGGAGCTTTTGCCGATGCATGTTTCAAGTTGCGAATTTGGGGAAATCAAGTCTGTGATGATGTTTTGCTCACTTTGACATCAGACGTTCGAGGTTGAGGTGTACTGTAGGAGCTGCAGTGTGTTGAGTGACGCAGCAGGAGAGCTGGTGCCTTGCAAACGAAATCAGCTCAAAAGGCTGGCAAACGGTGCAGAGCGGCAAATTCTAGCTGCAAGATCTGAACTAAAGTGGCCTGAGATATGTCTTTTGGATGGGGCTTCAGGGGCACTTGTAACCGCGCAGAGCGACCTCTGACTGACTTCTGTAGTTATCATTTGAATCCCCATGTAGTCGAATTGTCCTAATGATGAGCTACATATGTAGATAGCTCTTGTCTCATTGCTCCATCCGCTTACGTTCTCCAGACTCCATAGTCCCTAAGCCTCCTCAGGGCCTTCGGGTTCCATACCAACCTTGACCCCCCAGAGGTACTGTAGCAAGATTCCCTAGAAGCATCAACGTCGGCTTGCCATGAACAGAAATAATTGTAGCTGCCAGAAGAGCACAGCTGGCAACGGCAGCTTCAGACCAATGTCTTTTTCTCCCTTGAACAGTACTGATGCTCACAAAACAGAATCCCCTCTCACTGAAGCTGGGCACCCAGGTACTCAGGTACCTGAGAGCCTCGGCCAGCAGATACGATCCTAGGGGCTGCGCACTAAGTACCTGCAATTTCTTCTGCCTTGTCTCAAACCTGATTTTTTTTTCCCAGTTCAGGTTGCCGCGTGAGTGACAACACCAAACCATCAAATCCTCCTTCCCTGCCTCAGAGCTTCCTTGATCACCCCAGAAAGCTGATACTCCTGCAAGCGATCAGATTTGATCACTCCTACATCTATCGAAATGCCTCAATCCGACGGTTCAGACGAGCTGACCGAGGCCGTCGGCGTCGCGAATCCTCACAAGATGATCAGCTTTGACAATTCCCGCCAAGCTTTTACGTCAAGTGACCTAAGGTGCGACCTTCGCCCGAAATCCTGAGGATCTTGCTTCCCACTCGACCCTTACATCTAACGTTGAATGCAGCCTACTTGAAACCGGTCATTTCAGCGACGTGGTACTTGTATGTGGGAATCACGCTTGGAATGTGCACAGAAGCATCATCTGCAAAAGATGTGCATGGTTTGAGAAAGCCCTTACAGGCGGCTTCTTGGTACGTGTCGAACTCCGAGAGGTACCCTACATCTCTCCAGGTCTTTGCTGACGGTTGTTTCCTTCCAGGAGTCCGAGACCAAGAAGATCACTGTGACAGAAATCGCGCCAGAGCTGGTCGAAGTCGTGCTGCGTTACCTCTATTCAGGATGTACGTAGCTGATGGACCTCTGGTCTTTCACTCGCTAATTTGCGGCATAACAGCAATAGATACTGCCGCCGTACAGAGATGCGAGGGACAATCTTTCATCAGCAAGTACATTCGCCTCTGGTCTGTGGCGGACTTTTTCCTCATTGAACCGCTCAAGGCCGACATCATATCTGCTATTGAACAGTCTTTAGAGGAAAACGTCAAAACCATGTGCAACGCAAAGTACCCCATCGACTCACAGGAATGCAAAAGTATCATCCAGGGGTTCTTCCACGGTGTGGCCACAACTTATCGCGAGTTGCCCCACACCCAGCCATGCAGACAAGTCCTGCTTGACTACGCCCATGCAGTCAGGCTCAACCTGTACCGCTCAGAGGAGTTCGTTGAGGGGATCTCCAACTACCCGGAGCTTGCGGCGGACCTATTCATGATTGCCGTCAAAGGACGTCACAGCAAGTGGGCTGGAGATTCCAAGGGGGACTACCGCAACTTCTTCGTCAATACGAAGTGTTCTGAGTGCGGACGCAGGTCCAAGCATGCCGAAAGCTGGAACATTGACCCACAGGCATCAGGGAAAAACATCAGGATAATGGAGGTCCCTTGGTACTGCGAGTCTTGTGTGGAAAAAACGGGTTATGGCTGGCAGGAACGCGGTGACCGTGCCGCTCAAAATTAGGTGGGAGGAGTGGTGCAATGGGAGGAACGTCGGGATGGCAAGCCTTTGTTTGTGCACACCAATGTTCAAAGAGGAAATCGTGGCTTTGCTGGCGTTTTGACCGGGAATGGTGGTTGGCAGTCGAGTCCGCGATGACAGAGTGGTGGTCAGAGAAGAGGACAGGCTGACTAACTTACTGGCCCGTCTCGCCTTTCCATATTTGAATGTCAGCAGCTAGGCCTTTTCACTTTTCGGCTCGCCCTTCCCTTTTTTTGAGGCCTAAAGAACGGGTTCAGTTGAGCTACTTTTGGCTAGCCTTCCCGATGTGTCTTTATGACTGTCGATGATTGTGAGACGTTCCGCGCGGTTGATTGCAAAGTAAGTCCACGCACATCGACCGCCAGAAACCATTTGTAAGAAGACATGGCGACGAAGCAAGATACCTCTGCGTGTGTGCTGCGTATAAAGAGGAGAAAATATGCTTGTTCTTATGGCGACAACGATCAGACACAAGACCAATCGATTCTTCCAGAAACACTAGACAGCATTTCTTGAGCAATAACAGGAACCGCTGCAAGAGTCTATAAAAATGGCTGCTGCAATCAAAAGTGTGGCCGTCGTCGTCACATCGACACGTGGAGTCCGCGTAGGACCCAATGTCGCATCCCTCATCTCAACGGTCCTCGAGCCCTCGGCCAAGGCTGCAAACATCAACCTCAAGACCGTCGACCTCAAGTCCTTCAATCTCCCCGTCTTCAGCGAGCCCGCAATCCCAAAGATGGTCACGCCGGGCGGGGCGCAGTTCGAACAAGAGACCTCCAAGGTGTGGGCCGACGAGATGACCTCCCACGACGGCTACATCTTCATCCTGAACGAGTACAACTACGGCATGTCGGGCGCCGCCAAGAACGCCATCGATTACCTCATGAACGGCTTCACGGGCAAGCCGACCGTGCTGGTCAGCTACGGCGTGCAGGGCGGCAACCTCGCCAACGACCAGGCCAAGGGCGTCCTGTCCGCGATGGGCCTGACCGTCATCGAGCCGCGCCCCAGGCTGGCCTTCTTTGGTGGTCGTGGCCCCGAGGGCATGCTTGCCGTGTTGGAGGGCAAGATTGGGGACGACACGAGGAAGGACTGGAGCGAGGGCCACAGGGACGAGATCCTGGAGGCGTTCGAGAGGCTGGGCGAGCAGCTGCGGGTGCCTCAGCCCGAGGGCGAGCAGCTGCCTCCCAGCGGGCACTAGTGCCCAGGTGGCTGTTGGCATTCATCACGTTGATTTTTACAGGTGCAAGAGCATTCAGATATTTGGTTCTTTGTTATTGCATGATATCTAGGAGCATGGAGCATCAATAGACTTCGTAAATCTGTGCAGTGGCCCTTCCATTCTTTGCTTTTCTCCAAGTTGTCTTCCCGTTCCTTGAAGATGTTGTCGCCATCCAGTGCACCACCAGCTAAGCATGCTGCCAGACTGCAGAGTCATGCATAAGATCGCCCGGCAGTCCTACCAGCAAGCCCCGTGGCAATATCAGTGCCAATGGCGCCGCAAATTGGTATCCACCTCGTCAGTGGGTGGCGCAGCGCCGGCAGCCTCGTCCATCTCCCACTGCCGCTGCGCGAAGAACATAAAACAGTCGATGTACGAGTCCAGTCGCGTCTGCATGAAGTCGCAACGTTGTTCGACAAAAGAATAGAAGCACTCAGGTGGGAGGGAGCGGGAAATGGTTGATACCTGGGCCGTCTCAAGTTCGAGCATCAGTTCTCTAGCCAGATGGAAGGCGTACTTCTTGAAGCTGTACCGGTGATAAGGCTCATGATCCGGATGGAGCTCGTGCCAACTGTCCAAGTCTGCGCGCGGGTAGGCGGTGCACCGGTCGCTGGCGGCGGGCTCTTCGGACTCTCGTCTATGCAGGACGGGGGCTACCCTCTCCATGTACCTGTCTAATACATAGAGGCAGACCTCTGGGGGTTGTTCGTTGATAAAGGAGATTGTGTCAACTGTCCCCCTCTCTTCCGGGCTCAGTTTCATCTGTGACCAGCACTGCAGGAGGAAAATGTCGAAACGCAAGAAGTCGCGGTGGTTCATGAGGTGCTTGTCAATCCATTGTGCGTGGGGATGCAGGATCGAGCCCTCGTCATCCGAGCAGCAATGGTGGATGAAGCGCGAGAGCCAGGTTGCGTCTGACTTCCAACGACCGCAGCGCCACGGACCGGATAGAGACAGAGCATAGATATAGGATTTGGAAATATTGTGCGGGGATGTCAGGAACTCGTGCAAATGATCCAGCACCACCTTCGCCGCCCAGAACCACCAGGCCATGTCTTCGGAAGCCCAGTAATGCGTGTTAGGCTGCGGCTGTGAGACCAGTCCTGTCTTGACTGTGAGGCGCAGGCATTGCAATCCACGCTTGGAAAGAGATTGGTCCATAGGCGCGCCCTTGCTAAAAGACAAGACCTGTCTGGGCTGCCTGCGCCCATACCGGGGCAACATAGGGGCCGAAGTATCGAAAATGAGGCCAGCAAATTCATCCATTGTGAGCGCTCCTGTATTAAAATTGATACGAGGTAGTCAGAGGTAGCAAGTGTGATTCGAGGCCAAGAATTTCGCAAGCCTTATTGGGTTTCTGTGGTCGAAAAGGATGAAGGTTGGGTGGGATTCAAGCGTTGACTTCCCGTGTACATATCGCGGAATTAAAGGGCCGGAAACGCCCATTTCCTCCAAGACCATGGGGATGTTACCTAGGTATTGCTGTCAATTTGTCCGCGCTGGTTTAACACCGGCGCCGGTGCGAGGCTACACCAAACAGGTTCTCGCCATGCCTCAGGGGAGCGGGTAGGGTCACAACCCAAAAGATTCCAAGAAAAACAATCTTGCTTTGTTGAGCCCAGTAGGAGGATAGCACTAGCTGCATCCGAACCATGTTAGTCGCCGGCTTCGCGCCGTTTTGGTCACAAGTCTCGCATGGTGTCCGGGGGATGAGGGCATGGCAGCAGTAGCCAAGCTACCACGGGACACGGCGAGACGGAAGAACAGGCTGTATGGAGACTGTCGAGTGAAGAAGTCGGAATTGTAGACTGCCGCGCTGTATTTGTATCGAATGCCGATGCCCCACGAGATGTGTATCCAACCAAACGCCCGCCTTTTGTAATTCAACCAGATCCACCACAAAACACCATGCTGACGCTCGCGACCACCCGTATTCTTCTCGTCCTCCTCCTCCTCCTCCTCCTCCTTCTTCTTCTTCTTCTTCTTCTCCTTCTTCTCCTTCTTCTCCTTCTCCAAGCACTCTCTCCAGGCGCGCGGGGAAGCGGTGCGCCTAGCCACGGCCGCCGTTGTAGTCTGCGCCGCCAGACCTCCGCAGCTCCTTGACGATGTCAGAAAAGACGAGGTCCCGCTTGTCGTCGGCGTTGAACTCCTTGCTGTAGTGGCTCAGGACCTTCTTGAGCTCCTGGACCTCGGCGAGCATCTTGAAGCGCTTGGCGGAGTGGACGTTGGGGCCGTTCCATATTATCAGGGCGAACTTGACGCGGGTGCTCTCGGAGTCGTTTGCGTACTCGACGCGGGCGTAGGCGTACTGGATCTGGTCGTCGGCCAGCTTCTCGACCATGGACTCGAAGGACTCGCTGCTCGACTCCTGCAGGCCCATCTGCTTGCTGGTGGTGCCCGACGAGATGAGCAGCCACTTGGTCTCGTCCTTGTCGCTGCGGACGGCCTCGTAGGCGGCGGCGAGCTCGGGGGAGTTGATGCCGGACATTTTGCAGTATGTGGATTATTTGTAGAATGGATAAACTTCCTCTAGGGAGTCCGCAGGGTCGGGAGCACAATCGGTCGAGAGTTCAGTCGCAGGTAGGAATTGGCTTGTCGTCGCAGACGTGTCTCGATCGCTCCCACCCGAACCCTGCATTGTCTGTTCGCGACCCGCACTGGCAGGGACCTCCCTGCGGCGACTCCGAACCGCTCGTCAGGGGCGTGCTGGCCGCTGAGCTGTAGGCTTAGGTAAAGTAACCCTTATCCGTCTTCCAGAATGGATCGGCACGACCCTTGAAGCATGCATGTGCATGTGCATGATGCGCATTCCAGGCATCTTGGATCTTGGGAGGCTCAACTTTCTCGCGCTTGCGCCGAAGCTTGACAGCCCCGCCTCGAGTCTTTGATCACGACAAGCAGCAGCTCCAGCACCCATGTTTCTGCGTCAATCACGTCAGTCACTGCGCTCCCTGCGATCCGCCCCGAGCAGACCAATCCTCAACAAGCGGCTGTTCGCAGCCATGTCGCAGCCGGCCGGGAGCTCCGAGTCTGGAGGCCCAGTCGAGCAGACCATCCGCACCAAGGTTCGCACCCCACCCCCCCCTCCAGCCACCCCCCACGGACTAGAGCTGATGCCATCTCCTGCTGCAGCTCGTCGACAAGTTCGGAAGCAACATCCAGATATACAATGACTCCCATCTCCACAAGCACCACAAGGCCATGGCCGGCAGCACCTCGGCCGAGACACACTTCCGCCTTGTCATCGTCTCCAACGAGTTCGAGGGCACCAGGCAGATCCAGCGCCACCGCATCGTCAACCAGCTACTCAAGGAAGAGCTCGCGCGAGAGGGCGGAATACATGCGCTGCAGATCAAGGCTCTCACGCCAGAGGAAGACGAGAAGAGAGCGGCGCAGCAGTAGGCACAGATGTAGGACTCAGAGCCTGTGGACCCGAAACGACCACAAGACACACACCAAGAACGACTGATACCCCCCCGTCTGCTCGGGTTGTCTGATGAGGTCCCTCCACGTACAGGCCATGAACGACTAGTACATGCCAATATCTGATGGCCCTGCAAAGAATGAGCCCGTCCCCCGGGTTGGAGAAGTGAACTGACTGTGTGACCTCCAAGTGCCCTCATATCATACAGAGCCACTCCCTGATTTGCATCCGATTTTCGTGGCTTGCTCGTCTATATGACCCACGCTGCCGTGGCTCACGATGTCCTCGTCGCTAAGCGGTTCGAGAACTGAATCGTGTTCGCCGGAATCTAGTGCTCATTACCAAACATCCTGGAGGGCTTCGGGGGCCTGAACCCGGCCTTGAACCGGAAACTGGGGTCGCGAAGAAACAGTCAAAATATTCAGACATAACGAGATACTCTGTCTGCATTGCTTGTCTCAACAGGCTGCCTCTCCACCATCACCAAGCTATAAAACATCTTGAACGTCTACCAGGCAGAAGCCGAGGCTCACCAGTAATACATAGAGTCTCAATTCAGCATCAGCTTTTACTGGAGTGTCATTAGTCACTGTGGCACATTTGATCAGGGGGCGCCTCTGCTGTGTTGCAAGCGTTGTCCTTCTTCCTCTGTGCCGTTGATTCCGCTGATTCCGCCTGGAGTCTATGTGCCATCTACCTCCCTTCTATTGGCTGCTGAAAAGTGCCCATTTCCCAGATACTGGACCTATCATGTTGGCGTCCTTACTTTCTCTCACCCACAGAAGATGACACCAGGGCTTCAGATATTAGTCGACTTCATTCTGTTTGTGCATGAGACAATGCTTGTTGTGAGGTTGACAACGAGGGGCCTCAATACAAAATGGCATTCCAGTCTGTCTCGTGTGGCAAATGTCACTTGCGAGTACTCCTAAGGGCCCTTTATTCAAAGGCTTTCTCTTTTCATCGTTCTGTTTACTCTGGTGCCCTAGTCAATGAAGATGTCCAGCCCCTCTGCCACCTGCTCTGCGCCCTGAGACACAGTGAAGGTCCAACCCTCTTGGGACGAGACAACGTCCACGCCGTGGAAGCCCATGTGTTGGAAGAAAGCAGGGCCCAGGCTAAGAATGTGTCAGTCAGTCTGTGCTGTTTGGCTTTTCGAATGAGTGGGGGCTAGGTGCTTACAACTCTCTGGTTCTGGTGATCTCGGTGATTTGCCGCTGTAGTAGTTTCTCACCCGGGTCGAGACAGATTCGGCGGGCTAGCTTTTGCAGGGCCTTAATGTACGTCACATAGGTTTGACGTGCGGTCTTCGCGTCCTCTCTTCCCTTGCTCCTATAGACCTCGGTATCTGCCGCATTGTAGCAGCGGTTGAAGAAGTACTCGTTGACTCCTGGTACGTTTTCAATGTAGTTGCTGTACTTGAGGCGTTTGTTGGCACCGCCATCGTTGAGCTGTGTCTCATTCTGTAGCTCATATCAGTAAATTACCTACGTCACTGACTCGAGAAAAAAGAGGGCACATACATCAGCCATGACTTTTTATGTGAGGAGTTTGATTGTGGGTGAGGTTGATATCAGGCTGTTGTGGTTTCTCACGCAGTGCTTGTCCAAATAGCCTTGTTGGATCAATTCGAAAGACGCATCTGTGGGGGTTGGTTGAAGACTGTTCTGCTCTGAGCTCTCTTTTGCCTCAAGATTGAGACAACATGGGTCCGGACCGGGGCCTATGGATCGTCCATTATCCGGCGTGGTGTATTGGCAGCTATGCAAGGTTCATTATCATGGTCGCTACAGCGCATGATTCCTGCCCTGCTCCACTGGATTGTACATCAGATTGTTATCCTCGACTGTTTCTCCAGCTGAAGAGAACTATGGTCACTGCTGCTCTATCTTGTGAATGTCAACATAGCATTAAGTTGCCTCATTGAGGCCATCACGTGAAAGCCCATGGACTTGAAAATGAATGGTGCCTGTCATGGCGAGCCTTTACATGAAAAGTATTTCCATACTCACATGATAGCTGATGTTTGTCCATGCTGGCCTGGATCAACTGTGGATCATAATATTGACCCAATCACAGTCCCAGCCATTTTAAACTCCCAGGATGAACTTTCAGACTCTCTCAATCCCAAAATAAGACCCCAAACAATCAAGGCTTTCTTGGTCATAGGGTAGATCCTGGAATATTCACAGGAAAACGGAGTTATTATAAGACTAAGATCTTGTGTCCTCTAATTACCAGGACTGTCATGATTGAATAAACTGCCCAGGTGTGCACATGCAGTGTCATTTGCCTCCTAGTCTATGATATGAAGCAGCGCGCTTTTAGGTGAGGCCTCATGGTTAACTCCCCTATTCAACCAGGAGGGCGGATCACTACTAGTTCCAACATACCTATTCAATCTCATAAAGGTAAGACCACATAATTCTCATTAGAAAGGATATCCGCAATGTGCTAAATAGATTGTGAAATCGACAAAGAGTCTCTGCCAGGGGGGTTCATAGTCTGATGATCGGGGCAATGAGTGTTCTGCACTGCCCAGTCAACTCTGGTGATATCTAGCATGTATTCTGATTCGGTCAAAGCTGATTGACAGAGTTTTAGGACCAAGGAACCAGTTGTGGTCTTCTCCAAGAATCCCACAAATTTGCTAGTTGCAGTTTATGCCAAATCTTCAACCACTATTATCGGCCTTGTATGTTTTTCAAAAGCTGGGTCTTGAGTGTTTACCACTGTATGAAGGCACTGTGTATGGCCTTGGCTTATACGGAGTAGAAATTAAAGTAGTTATAACAAATCAATTTCTGAGGGAGGTTGTCATGTTTGACCAGTCTCCTTGCAGTGGCTCATTTGTATTTCATATCTCCAAATGCCAATGACAGTCACACAAGATGAATTTCAACTTGACCTGAAAGTGTTTTACACTGGACGAAAGCAAAGCTTGGCTCCTTCTCGTCTCAAGTCATTCAGCCTGTCACAGGTATCCCAATCGCCTCATATGGGATAGGACAAATCAGAGTAAGTGGGTAGGAAGATATTTGTACATACAAGAGTGTTTCTGTGACAAAGTCTACCTTATATATTATATGACTCACTGACTGATGGCTTGTTTTGAATCCTGAGAGGTATTGCTAAACTGCTGTTGTCTCAGCCGAGTTATATCATCAACACTACCCGCTGCTCAGAACAATTGGTTTCGTTTCTAATCCGCTATACATACAAAATGTATGTGGTGCCTTCATACAGTGGTAGACGCTCAAGAACCAGCGTTTTTCTTTAATAACAGTGCAGATATAATACAGTACGCATGTGCTCAAAACAAATACACAAACTCTTCTTATGCTCAGAGTTTATGCTAGGTACTGAGAGGCATTGCGACATATAGCTCATATTGAAGGCGTCTAGGTTCTGAAGCTGAGAAATCGTGTCCACCAACTGGGCAGTGTGTTTTCTCTCGACCCAAGCCGCCCAGGAGAGAGCTTGAACTCAGGGTCAGACCAGGACGCCCCAGCACTGACTTCTATCCGAGAAGGTTTTACTTACAGGGACACAGCAGGAGAAGGAAATTCTTAGACGATGGAGTCCTACGTTTCCTGTGGTAAGAATCGATGACGTCTTTGGCCATCGGAGATCAGAAACATGTCGTACATACCCGGTGCTTTGGAACCATCGTCGATTCGATTGTACTAATTCCCTTTGAAACAGAGTTTTATAAGGGGCTAACTTCTTGGGGTGCAGACTCCAACCGCTTGGTCATCCGGACACCTGAAGGAAACAGTGCAGTGCGTGGGGCTTGCTGTCTTTGACTCAGCTTGTCCTAGCGACCATAATGCACTTCGAGGATCGAGATCCGTCTCACATTCCCACTTGGACGTTTACTTGTTCATGCCCAATATGGGACTTCTGGCGGTATGCACATCCTGACGAGTGGCATTTGTGCCTTGGTCAGCCCGACTCGAAGATGGGGGACGAATCATGGGCGACCCCAGATGCCCGGCCGCCACGAGTCTGTGCCAATCAGCAACAACCTTGGAGCAGGGCCGGTTCCGACAGGAACCGAGGCGCCTGTCACAGGGGACGGCCAGCGAGGCCGGCGCCAAGAGGCTGACACGTAGGCGGGCAGGTGAGGCTGCATAATCCGCTACCGGGCCATTTTGGAGCTGAGCAACCAAAATTCCTCTGCATTGAAATCGGTAGTGCCCCCTTGGCCCAGCAAAAATCCCATGCGCGGCGGGATGCGTTTTGGGGCGCGCCTGGAACCGATGGCCGGCCGCACCGCGAGAGTCAAGGCATTGCATCGTGGAATAATTTCGATGCCCGTACGCGATCTGGGGCTGCAGTACACACGCTCGCGATGACGGCAGAGAAACAGCATGAAAGTTAATTTTCTGTACTGGTTCGTATGAACCTTATTTTTTTCACAGGTGTTCGATCTCTCTTATATCAGACTCTCTTCGTACAATTCTGCTTCCCAAGAAAGCTCACCGGGTTTCGAATCACTTTTACATACTTATCCTCGCATTTCCTCCCAGGTATAGAGCCATAAGCCCAAGGCTCTGGAGTCTGCATACCCGTTGCCCTTCAGCTGCAAAGACATCCAGGCCCACGAGTTTCACCCACGTGCAACCTGCCAACAAACCAACGTCAGACGACATGGTCTTCACAGCTCCCATATTCTGGCACTCGGGCCAGCATGTGCAGCCTCACCAGCTTCCCGATGCACGGTCAGACCCGAAAGGTCGCACTCTACTCCGCCGCATGCGCAATGGATACGCCGCCGTGAGCGACGAAACTATGCCCAACCTGGGCTCAGACACCCAGTCGGAGAGGACTCAGACGCCCGAGACGCCCGCCGAGAATCCATTCGAAAGTCCGGAATACAATGACGATCCGCCCGAGTATGATCTCTCAAGCCTCAGGCAAGACCTGCCCCCTGCGCTGCCAGGGTACACCCCACTCCCAGACAGTGCACCTCGACCCATCGGGAAAGAGGATCCAGAGCCCAGGCAGAGGAGACGCTACCTCTACGTGCTGAAGAGAAGGATCTCGTCGACCAAGCAGAAGTTCAACAAGAGCAGTGCCAAGAGCATCGATGAGGACACGGACAGCTCAGCTGAGTCGGAACGAGGTGTCGTGCTGTACCAGCAAGACAACCAGTGGGTCAACATCGAGGAACCCAACGTGGCATCCCCGGAGGCGAGGCCAAAGACTTTCAAGGGCTGGATGCGGAAGATCTGGAGGGGAATGAAGGAGTTCTCCAAGGAACACCCAGCACTGTTCATTCTTGCAATCTTTGTCATTTTTATCGTGGCAATGTGTCTCCTGATCTAGTGTTTGTTTTGGAGTTCTTGAATTACAGGAGTACTAAGAAGGCAGCGTAGGCTCACTGGAGCTTGAGGGAGATGATGCGGATCGATGTTCTATGATACCAAAGAATGTAATCATGTCTAGTTAACGATTAATGGGACTTCAACTAGTACGGCAGGATATATCAAGCTGCTCACTCCAGTAATGTCAGACAACTGGGTTGGATTGAGCTGTGTCGAACATCCGAGACATATTCAGGCTTTTGGCAACTAACGATCAATGCTTTTCCTTATTGCTTACTACTTGTCACACATTAATATTCACGTCAAGCGGTGAGCTACGAAATCGACTTCCGCTGGCTGGCGCGGTTCAGATAGCTTGGAAGCCTCAAATGTTACACAACTAGCTCTTGTATATCGAATGGAGTCAGCTGACAAATCTGAGAAACAGTGTTCATGTCAAAAAAAACCCCCCGTTGCAAAGGTGTGTCGTGGCAGCACGGCACGGATGAGTGATCAAGACGAGAATGCAGCTTCGTGAGGCACGCGGTCGCTGTCACATGTACAATCCTATTTGTTATGACGAAACACAAAGCCGTGACAGGATTTTCAATTGAAAACTCCCCGATCGATGCACTAACGCCGATGGTGATCCTGTTGGCCGGCTCGATGCCAGGTCATGGTCGACGGCGCCACGCCGCTCGCGGTCCCAGAGTTCCGGGAATGCCGGGGACTTCTATGTTCGAGACTGCATGGATACCGCTGCATTGCACGCGTCTGGCCGCGTCAACGCCGATTGGAAAAATGTTGCATCTGGAAAGGCGCCTTTGAACACTTGGCTCTGTGTGCCATGAATCTTTTGAGAATTTTCTTAGTCTAACCAAACGCTCTGTATCCAAACACAGAGCGGTAACAATTATAGTAAAACTTTCACGTGGGTCCACTGACTTGGGATATGAGACACAGATAGCTTGAGGTCCACGATTTTCTATGTATGATTTCTACAACACATTGGAAACGCTAAGAAGTAAATACAAACGCAAAAAGTAAAGCACATACACGTGCATTTGGTTCTTATCAAGGCGGGACCACCAGAGAAAGATCAAGCCCTCTTAAGTGGAGGTTGGGGCAGCCCCCGAAGGCATAGCACCAGAGGGAGCGGTTCCGTTGCCCATGTCGCCACCACCAGCTCCGGTCAGAGCGTTGGACTGAGCATGTCCCCCATCGACACCCAGGTAGCCGGCAATGGCATAGTAGTCGTCGTTCTGGTAGTCGGCAGTGGAGTTGATACCGATCTGGATCCAAGCAAAGAGCCCGTCGGTGATGTCGTCGCCCAGGTACAGGAACTGGGGGAAAGGGTCGTAGTTGGTGTCGGTCTGGACGATGCTCCACATGTCCTCGTCGTTGGTGGTCACATCGACAGTGTTGGTGTTGTAGGGCGAGGTGGCCTCGACGGCGGTGCGGAGCTCCTCGGGGTAGAAGAGCTGCCCGATGTGTGCGACGGGCTTGTTCCAGATCGAGATGGTGCCGTTGGGCATAACGGTGGCGTTGGTGTGGGCGAGCAGGTGGGTGTGCGTCGCGCGGCCGTCGTAGTGGCCCGGGAAGATGGTCTCGAAGGAGACAACACCCTCGTGGTCGGTAAGTTGCACACCGCGGAGGTAGGTGGAGTTCACACCATCCGCCGCGTAGTTGCCGGACACGGAAATTCCGGAGTAGACACCGGTCGCGTTGGCATTCCAGATATCGACGGCCACGTTGGGCACGGGGGAGCAGTCGGAGATGTCGACATATTGAACCTCAAGGAACAGGTCGACACCCTCAGACCACTCAGCCTCCTTGACGTTGGACCGGAAGTACTCGCCAACCATGTAGTAAGGGCCAGCGGTGACCTCAGGGGCGAGGATGCAAGAAGTGTTGGCGTCGAAGACGGTCTCAAGAGCCGTGAACATATCGTAGTTGCTTACACCAGTCTGGTTGTGGTTCACCGTCTCCCACTCCTCGAGGGCAGCGAGATCACGGCGGAACTTCTTGGGGTTGGCCTTGATCCCGCGAGCCTCGCGAATGGCCTTGACTGTGTCGGCTCTCCTTTGGATGTTGCGCTGCTTGACGCGGCGGGCGGTGGCCGAGTTGGCACAGGCACCAAGAGATCGAGCACCGATCTCGGCAGTCATTTCACGCACTTCGATCTCCCTCTTGATGTGGTCGTTGCTGTGGTGCTCGCCGTGGTGGGCGAGGACACCGGCTGCCAGACTGAGGCCGGTGGCGATCTTGGAGAAGCCAACCATTTTGATGGAAAACTCTAGAAGGTTTGGAGTAGAATGGGATTTGGGTATCTTTCAAAAGCGACTGGAAATTTTCAAAGTCAAAGGGGATAACAGTGAGTGTGGTAGAGGCTTTTAAGTGAGTGTGGGAGTTGGTGATGAGGATGAGGATCATCTCTAGTCGGAATGGGAGAAGTGCCATCTCGACTTATATACAATGGCCAGCCTTCGTCTGATTCAGAGAAAGAAGGTTTTTTCGTTTCTTGAGCGTGCAAGGACTGCCACGACGCTGCTCTAGTGGATCCCCCTACATTTCGGATGGTGGTCGACATCGGGACGAGGCTCATTACCATCCAAGCTGCCACCGAAGGATCCACCTGTGATGAATGCTGAAGGCCTATTACGCGTAAGACAAGGCTGGATCCGGCTAGCTGTGGTAAACGCGTAACGGGGCCCCATGCCATTACATTTCCGCGGCAGTTCATTGGGCATTACTCTTCCTCTGGCAAGGGATTTTTAGAAAAATGGCACCGCCACCTTTGCAAGGATGGGGGCGGACGGGAAGTGGGAGGGCACAGGCTCCAAAGACGACAACACTATACTTGTCAGACTCTTGATATCCTCGGTACGATGATTACACGTATACACCGAAGTCACTTGTTCCTTATCCGATCCGCATCCGAAGTCCCATATTTTGAAAAAGAGAACGCATTTGAAATCAATTGATTGGAACACTTCTGCCGCGAGCAGAGGTACAACAGGTAGCCTGACCGTAGAGCGGGCCTTGAGGCTAGTTTGTTTGTTGCATCACAGTAGAGCATGCAGGCCCTCAGAAAACTCAAAAGACAGGTTTATCTTGGAGAGAATGCCTGAATCAGGTTTTCAATGCATTTCAATTAGTAGTTTAGACATATATGTTTGGGATGTTTCCCACAACGGTTCAGTCTGGTACGCCCATCCCTGAGCGTCCCTCCACATATATTCAATTCTAGAAGATTTTGTCTGGAAGAATCCCTTGTTAATGGCTCAGACATGGTCTAAGAAAAGAAAAAGAAGGAGAATGGGGCCGGAGAGGGTGAGATTGCAAGGCTTGGCAAGGGATATTCATCACTACCCGGCAAGCCAAGGATGGCCAACATCAGTCAAGCATTGCGCGGCAAAGCGCCCCGTGCAACATGGCACTTAAGCGAGGATAGGTCGAGAGCCCAACGTCGGAATGCAAGATTGAGGCTACGAATACAGGTCAGTAGAGCCTCGCCTGTGTCGACGGAGACCCAGAAGATGTGCCTCCATGTTTTCAGTTGATGAGGCAGTCCCGTCACCACTTGCCTGCAGTGTGTGCAGGCTGCAGAGTGGATTGTAAGCCACTGAGACAAAAGGCAAAATGCGAGGCCCTCAGTTGAGCACTACAATACATCGCATGGGCAAACTCACTGTTACCGTACTTAGCACTGTGTCCTGCGAGAACATTGGCAGGACTGTGCCCAGCCTTCCGCAGGAAAGCTAATCATATTATCCTGTAGCTACTGAGCGCACGACTCTGCATGTGTTTCTGGGATTTTCGATACTAGAGATGGATTGAAATGGCAAGACACTGAGGAAACGCTGGCACTTTTAGAACATTTCTGTCTGCGAAGCGTTGAAGCTTCCCGAGGTATCCAGGGCTCCTTTAGAAACCGACCACAACCAGACAAATCGGGGCAAAAGAGAGCTCCGAAAAGCCCATTGTATCATGAAACATTTATTGCTCCTTTGTTTACCTAAGTACGATATCTCTACGATGGCGAAATCCCTCCAAGGGCTTGGGTACGTGAATTTCAGACGACCCTGCCCCACACTAGCAGCCGCACGCGGCAATAGCGAAGCTCAAAGACCAAGCCTTTCCAAGACGACCTTGGCGTCCTCAATACCCACATAGTACACAACAATCGAAACCCCCCGCACGCTTTCTTCTGCTGACGAAGACAAGTGCTGTGGATAGCCTAGA
Source organism: Diaporthe longicolla (assembly GCA_000800745.1). NCBI lineage: Eukaryota > Fungi > Ascomycota > Sordariomycetes > Diaporthales > Diaporthaceae > Diaporthe > Diaporthe longicolla. The sequence continues at coordinate 109,026 of JUJX01000131.1, read as the reverse complement.
CCAGTCGCGTATAGGGCTGGAAGGTGACATCGTTCCCTCCGGCATCGCCACGGTCATCCCGCAATCCCGAGCCGTGTGCGTGGAGCTCGCCCACCACATCCCGAGGCTTTCCGTGTCATGCTTCAGGAGCAGACACAATGCCTGCCCACGTGGGTGGGGGACTTGCAATGCAGGTTTTGTGCTCAGAAGTTTTCTTTCTCTTGTCAATCAGTTCGTCCCATGATTGCAGCTAGGTACTGCTTCCCAAATCATCACGGTGGGGCACCAATCACTCGGGCACCCAACTTCGGGTCTTCTAGGTTCGCTGGAAAGGCATAGAACGCACGTATTTTTATCCAAAGGATATGGTTATTGAACAAGTAAAATAGACATTAGGAATTCAGTCCCATACGTGCAACATCCGTACGCCATGCGATACACCCAAAAGCCCAATATCTATATACCGTATATACGGGAACCCCAAAATATACACCTTTCTTCCAGCGCCAATTAAATTCCAAACACAAATTAGTGACGTATTCAAGCCCATCTTACGGCTTGCTAACCTGTTCCTTGCGGAAGAATTTGAAATACCCAACACAGATACCAAGGTTGAGCAGGAGCACAACCCAGAACCAGGCGCTGCCGAGGACGTGTCCGGCGCCCTGGGATAGGTCGGGGAAGACAGGGCCGGGGCCCAGGTTGTCGGGCGCCGTAGCGCGGCCGGCGATGGTGGCCAGGGATCCCAGCACCTGCGCGGCGATCACGGCGGCGGCGACGTGGACTCTCGTCAGCGTGAGCATGAGGATCATCCCGATACCCGCGCCCTGGACCGAGTCGAGGAGGCCGAGCCACAGCCACAAGAGACGGCTCAGCACAGCGCTAGCGACGGCGCCGCCAGCCCATGGTAACCAGAGGCCGATGCGCGAGCAGCCCCAGAACATCTGCGCCCAGCGGGGTGCGCCGAGACCTACGGCGAACATGGGGAACAGCCATGGGTGCGACTGTGATACCTTGGCGAGGCCGAAGAGCACTGCGCACCACAGGATGGTGAAGAAGAAGAGCGCCATGAGAATCACCGACCAGGTTGGCAGGACCGCCGACGAGAAGAGGAAGAACCAGTTGCGTCCGTAGAGTGTCGAGAGGAAGTAGTTCTGGATAATGACAGCGAGCAGGTACCACGCGATCGTCTTACGCTTGAGCAGTGTCTTCCACAGCTGCGGGACAGGGCCGGGCGTCTCGCGGTAGAAATCAGGCAAGCCCATGAAGAGGACGGTGCCGACGGCCCAGAGGAAGAGGGCGGCGGGAAGGCACACTGCAAGCATCCAGGGAGAGTTGGCCAGTGAGTAAGCACCGGTCTCTCCGTCGGCTACTGCATCACTGATCGAGCTACCCCATGCCCAGAGGGCAACGGTGTAGATCTGGGACACGCCCTGGATGATGGCCAGACGCATGATCCAGGTGGACACGGTAGAGCCACCGTCAGTGCCGAAGTTGAAGGCGAATGAGATGCCACCGGACGACGCGGCGAAGGCGTAGAAGCCCGTGGCCACGTTTTGTACCCATCCTTGCACAACCTCATCTGTGGCAAAGGGGGAGAAGCCGAGGATGATGAATGCAATACCGTAGAAGTAGAAGGGTATCGCGGTCGAGTAGACGAGACTGAGAGTTCGAGAAAGGGTATACCACACAATGGTGGATCCCAGGTAGATGGAAGCGACGACGTAGAGCTTGGTGGCGGTTTGTCCAACAGTTCCCGTCAGGAGAGTGATCTGGTACGAGTTTGTGGCGATGACCTGGCTGATAGACAGAAGAATGGCGTATATGGGCCAGTCACCCAGCTGGTATTGGAGATACTTCTGCAATCCGTTGGGTGGTTTGTAGTCCTGTGGCAGCTCAAATTGGCGTTCATAGTCGTCGTCCTCGCTAGGTGTACCCGCGTCACTACCCGCAGGCGTGGCGTTCATGAGACGGGAAGGCCGACGCTCGTGTCCAAGAGACAGCCGAAGCTGCGACCGGGAGCGGTTACGAGACGCATTGCGGGACGAGGCGCGGGATCCAGGCCTAGAAGCCGAAGAATCGCGGGCCCGGCCACGACCCAATCGCACGTCACGGAACTCCGTGAACCACTCCTTCTCAGACTTGATCAGGTAATCCTCGATGCACAGATCAGAGATCGAGTTGCTTGCGTTTAGTGTGCCCAGCTTCTTCTCGAACTCGGTGTAGAAATCACCTCTGGAGTCCGTGAAGAAAGGATCCGTCTGCTGGAGCTTGAAGTCGTGTCGCTCGCCAACAACCTCGTCGACACTGAGCATGGACGCCCGACTGGCATTGTTCTGCATGCCTAGCGCGAATGGTCGAGAGAAAGAGAGGACGCTTGGGGATTCAGACTCCATGCGGCCGTGGCCAGGTGTCCAAGGCAAGGGTGTTCCAGAACGAGAGCTCACGGCGGATTCGTAACCACCAGGCGACACGGGGCGGGATTGCATCGGGGTGTTCAGGGCAGTTGTGAGACGGGACTGGTTGTTCATCGAGGCATCATCGTCATGGTCCGGAACCTGTTGCATCCAAGCTGGCGTGCGGTCCTGCAGCTGAATCTCGGTGTTCAGTGCCTCCTTGCTCGGGTTCAGGAGGTTCATCGTGCTGGACAAGAACTTCTTCTTGCCGGCCTTCTTGGCGGTCTTCTCGGAGATCTTGATCACGTTTTGCTGCAGCTTCTCGAGCTTCTCGAGCCACTCGGCAACGGGGAATCGCTGTTTGGCGGAGTAGGCGCGCATCATAGCCCGGGTCTGTGTGTCCGTCTTCAGGGCTGCCACAATGGCGTTCTTGAACTGGTGCAACAGATGGTTTGCCTTGGTACTCTCGACCGTGTACCACCAGCCAGGCATTTGTCCAAGACCACCAACTCTAGCACCAACACCCAGGGCTCCCTTACGACCGAACTCGACGGCAACAAGACCGAAGGGCTCGTCTCGTGAGGGAATCAAGGCGAACTCGGCACCACTGAAGATATACGGAGGCAGAGCCGTGAATTCAGGCTTGCTGTAAACACGGCCGGGGTACTTCTCCATCAGCTTGGCCAGCTTCAGAGCTGCGAATTTACCGTAGAGGTCGATCATGGGACCAATGCACTGCTAATTGTTAGGGTTTCAGGCCATAGCCTCATATCTGATCGGTTGCACTCACAATAAGCTGAGTCTGGGGATACGTCTCCAGAACCCAGGGGAAGATGTCAGCGATAAGATCGACACCCTTTTGCAGGGACCAACGTCCAACAAAGACAAACAGTTCGGCCTCAGGGTTTTGCTCAAGACCGGCCCACTCCTGAGCCTGGCGCTTGAGGTCTGTCCTGCCTGCCTCGAAGTCCTTGTCAATGGTGGGAGCATCGGTGGTGTATGCCGTTTCCTTGCTCCATTCGGCAGTGTCCTGGGTAGGCATGTGTCAGATTTCGGCTCAGACAGCGGTGGGGAATCTTCGATGCAGAAAGCTGGCTCATCACTCACAGTTGGATCCGGGTTTGGCAGCTGCCCAACCTTCTTGAGGCCCCAGAAAATAGGGTAACGCGCGAAAGAGCGGTCACCATACTTCTTGGACACACCCACTGCACCGAATCCCTGTTGGTGAATTCGAAGGTAGCTTGCGCCGGCATGCAGCAAGTTGAAGACTATTTATGAGTTAGTGCATGTGATACCAAGATGTGATACAGCTAGAGGCTTACCTGAACCGAATTGCACGTATTCTTTAACGACCTCCTCCGGCAAGTTGTAGACCTCGCACACCTCTTTGCTTTCCTCCGGCGTCCGCATAGGCCACATTCCTTGGAATTCTGCATTATGAAGAGAAAGAGCCACGGGAACGACACGGGGCAGGAGATACAGCGGGGCACAAGCGCCGTGATAATCATTGATGTGGTACATGTCGACGGGGAAGCGGTTGACGGTCTCAGCAATACATTGGTTCCTTGGTATGGTCAGTAAACCGAATCGGACAGAGCAAGACAGGGTGATAATGTGAGTGTTGGACTTACCAGGCGGAGTAGTAAATAGCACTCTCCATATCATCCATACGTGGAGGATATGGCTCTGCCTTGGTTTGCCTCCTGAACACAGGCGCATCGAGGAGCACATAGGTGATGTTCTCAACCTTGTGGTACTGCACCTGGATCTCATAGAATTGACCCATAATCTTGACAAACATGGGCTCCGCGGGCGTATCGACAGGGTAGTCGATACCTCCAACACATGGAACAACCCAGATGAGATCCTGGTGCTTCAGGGCCGTACCCATTAGCTGAGCCATCACACCCAGACCACCGATCTTGATCTTCACGCCCCAGTCGTCGATGTTGTACTCCATGGTAGCAATGAGGACTCGCTTGCGCTTGGCTCCTCCCGTTGCAGCGGCAGCAATCAGGGCGCCGGCATCCTTCTCGTCCTTGCCGTGAAAGCTAGCGATGGTGTCCTTGGCCTTGGATACAAGCAGAGTGAACCCGGAGGCCTTGGCAACACCCACCTCGTTGAACTTGATCTTGTAGAAAGAGCGCTTGAAGGCCTGAACTGCTGCGAAACCAAGGACGACAGGAACAATCCAGAGCAGAATATACAAGATCAGTTGCTGCCACATGCTGCCTACGGGAATCAAGCCGTACTTCAATGTGGAGTCCTGGAGGGTCACTCTGTAGGCCAGATGGGGCTTAGCCGGCGCCGTGGTTATGTTGATGGTGCTCTCCACAAGGGATGAAGGCGGGAGGCGGTCAAGGACACCATCAGAATCGATGTCGCCATAGACGAAGGACTGGTCTGGCTTCTTGTCGGGATTCATCCCCCAGACACTGAGCTGGACCGTCGCTGGCCACTCATCCATGTAATGCCACTGCCACATCGACTCAGCGAAGTGCTTGAATTGATTACTCGCGCCAGCATCATAGCCGTACTGATTGAACGGGCCAGAAGACCAGATATGCGGGAATCGTCGAGCCGGCCCGTCATAGTCAACATCACCCCGCTGCTCGTAGGCACTACTTCCGAGGAGCCTGCTGTGGTACTGCACAACTATGTGCTCACCTTCCCACTCCTGGTCCTTGCTGCCCTCCCAAGGTAGCAGGTCGACAATGGTAGTCGGCTCATACTTCGTCCAGTTGCTGTACGATGAGCCCCAGTTTGTAGAGTAGCGGAACCAGCTGGCACCTGGGGCGGTGTGCTTGAGAGTAAGACTTCCGTCTGCATTCTTGCTAGCAAGAGTCGAAGAGTAGTTCGACGACTGGGGCCAGACGAGAGGGTTGTCTGGGCCGCCAATCCGGAGGAAGAACCGGTCCGTAGAGTTGGTATAGGAACCGAGATCAGCAGTCGTGGCATTGTTGACGATAATCTGGTGAACTCCTTGGGCCAGGCCGGTAATATTGGCAGACCATCCCCACGCAGACTCCAGGACACCCGGGTAGTCAGGCTGCTCAATGGTTGTAACGTTTCCGCACTTGACCGTGGAAGTGTCAACTGATGGGGTGAGATCCGAATCCGTGATCGAAGTGAAGTTGATAGCCTTGGTGAAGGAGTCGCAGTCCATGAGGGTGTTGGCGTGTATCTCAACGAGAACAGTGTTGCTCTCCTCTGTCGAGTGGATCCTGTAGTCATGGCCAGGCTTGAATTTGGTAAGCATTGGCGGAGGAGGAACCCATTGCTTCACTGGCACGTATGCGCGATATTCAAATGCGTCGAGGGTGATGGAATCAACACAACCGTTGTACTCGGTGGAACCGTTGATTCCGACCTTCTTGGGCGAGTCTTTGAGATCCATCGATTGGTGAGGGAAGAACAGGTTCTTCACTGTTGTGCCCGAGTCAAAGGGAGAGATCAGAGCCTTGTCTTCGTCGGTGCAGTCGAATGTGTAAGTGTACGAGTGGTTGCGGTTGTGGTATAGCAGCCATACTGGCGTTTCTGTGTCCATTCCCTGGATGCCGAGGTACGATGAGCGCATGGTTGACCAGAGACCTTGCTCCGTGCCAATACCGGAACTTCCAGGCAGGTAGATCCACTCGGTATGATTGGACAACTGCTCCAGATAGAAGCCGTCTGTCAGTACCGGGAATTGGTCGCGGAGGAAGTACATGTGCTTGATGACATTTCGGATTGGGTGGCTAGGGTCTCTGTGGTCCCATGCCACCGTCTCATCCTGGCATCCGTGCAAGGTCGCGTTGAGCGGCATTTCGAAGTACAGCTCACCGGGGAGAGTGTAGCATCCGTGTGCGTGCCAGGCTGGGGCTGCTGCAATCGGCTGTCTTCCGAACATGTAATTGGACGCCGTGTTGTCGAGGACGTAGAATGCCTGCTCTTCTCCCCACAGAAGTAGCGGGATGCCGGGCATGTGCAGGGTGGTGATGAACAGACCCAGGAGGTTGCGCTCAATACCGAAGGTAATGGCAGGCCATCGGAAGACATCCTGGTTTACCACTCCGAACATGTGCCTAGGATCTACGAGACCAGTCTCAGCGTTGATGAAGTCGTTTGTCTGTAGCATCCTGTTCCAGGCCTCAACCCAGTTCTTGGGGAGATCGTACGCGGCCTCCATGCCACCGTCCATACCCAAGAATCGTAGCAAATTACGGTAGATGGAATAGTGGAAGGCTGCGCTGTCAAGGGCCTGCTGGCCTTCTTCGCGAATGAAAATGTCCATATCGGCCGCCGTGACGTTCGTCAGGTTGACAGCCTTCTCCTCGTTGTCGATGTATTGATCAGGCGAACGGCCACGGCCAATGTAGACAGCACCGAAAGTGTCACCACCAGTGATTTCGCCGGGCAGGAAGAAGTTATCCTTGCCCACGTCCCTGGCACACTTGCGAAGGTGAGCCGAGAAACTGCCTTCGGCGTCGACCGTGACTTGGGTTGCCTTATCATAACGGAAGCCGTCGATGTCCAACATTTGGATGGTTAGACACGAGAAGAGGGAAATCCGCTCCAGCACGTCGGGAACCCACTCGCGCAAACGATCTTGCACGGAAGCGAATTTGGTAAGCTGTCGACGGTAATCAGGGTAAACGCCGAACGCTTCGGTATCACCAAATTGGTCGAAGTCGCCATTGTAACAACCACCAAAGCTGTCGTAGACCGCTGATCCGACCTCGGATCCGTTATCCCAGTAAAGCCTGGGGAAGTACTCGCAGGTGTCATTGAATGTTGTTCCAAATGTGAAGTCGTGGTAACGCCTGGAAGTCTTCCAGAGAGCGGTGTGTTCGTGTTCAGGGACGTATGGGGCCGATTTGTTCAGATAGCCTGTGAAACCACTTTGAAAAGGTCAGCGTCAGTAGTTTCGGTAGTGAGGGGGCCAGTATTGAGGGGGCCAGTATGTGCTTACATGAGATCGCCCATGGTTGCGACAGTGTTGTCCAGCAAGATGTACCTGGAACGTTGTCAGCATCTGCAGGAACAGGCCAAGCTTTTGCGCCAAGTCAGACCATCGCGACGATGCCACTTACATGCCGCGCCTGTGAATTTCGTCAATGGCCTGGCGCCAGACTGTGATGTTGCCAAAATGAAGGTCCAGTAGCGTGTGGTCGAGCGGTGAGTACGAATCAGCCGCATAAGGTTGGTTGATGAAAGGCGAGCCGGCGACATAGAGGCCCTTGACCCCCATGCCTTGAATGTAGTCGAGACTGTCCATCAACCCTTGTATATCACCGCCAAACCGGAGTTGCGTCCCCAGAACCTCCGTCTCGAAGACCGTGTTGTTGGCATTGTCGTTGGTGGGATCGCCGTTGGCGTACTTATCCAGGAAGAGTGTGTAGAATGGAAATCTCCAGTTCTTGGGGGAAGGGTTGAATGTGTGATCTTCCCATTTTCCTGAATACTCCAAAGGGTCCTTTGCGTTCTGATTTGTGTTCAAGTTCCACTCCACGTAGTCCGGGTCATACTTCAGGGCCTGAGCTGGTATGAGAGACCCCAGGAGGAGAAGCAAGCTCTCCGGGACTAACATCTTGCGGGTCCCTCAGCGCAAGTCGAAGCCCGCATGAAAATCTGGTTGTGTTGGTGTTTATCTGTGTCGGGGTCTTGAAAACAAGATAAGAATACTGGAGAAAAGCGAGGGTCTGACAAAGAACACGAGCGAGTGACAAGGTCGAAGCGACAGACAGACAGACGGACGGACAGACAGACAGGAAAACAACTACCCAAGCCACCTCAGATATGACAAAGCAGGAGAACAAAGCGAGAGAATGAGTACGGGAAAGAAACGATCGAGAAACCTGACCATCGCTGAAGATGGCCAAAAGTCAAAAGGAAAAACTTGTTGGCTCGCACGATTCCCGAACCCGCCTCCGTGGGTCAGGCAGGATAGGTCCACAGCCAAGGGGATACGAGGTCATAGCCATGCTATTCGTGATGCATAGTGACGGGGAACTGTTGAGCACGTTGAACATGCTTGCTAACACTCGGCCCCCGAGGGCGCAGGGTGGAGATGTTAGCGAAAGCCAGGAAGTGCATGCCAGGTGCGTTGGCCGTTGCTAGCATGTTCGTGGTGGCGGGGCCCATCATGGTGGGACTGTGTACCCCGGCCGAGCCAGCCAAAGCGGCTGAAGCAAAAGGAGGCTCGATTCCACATTCAATCGATACTTCTGGGCTTCCACTGTGGGCTCAATGGGATTTGAAAACCTCTGCCTCGGTCCCGTTGATCCCTGATAGGGGGCTTCGCCCGGACGGTACTGCCTCTGTGTACCACAGTAAGCTCATGCGTGTGGGAAAGAGAAGTCTGGTGGAGGCGGGCTCTGATGGGTTTGCCCGAGTCACACATCCTGCAGGTAACCCGAGAGATAAGAAAGCAATTGGCTACCGCCTTCTCGTGAAGAAGAACCCTGCCAGGCTGCTCCTCTCCTTACTAGTACGACTGTTGCGCGACTTGCATGTGGCCTGCCACCACATGGGGATAGCGTGGTACTGTGGTCAAGGGCGTAAATAAAACCCCCCTGCTTTGTATCTCTGGCCCGAGCGTTTTGTGGACCGCTTATTAAGCAAGAGTCAGCAATGTACCTTTTAACCTACTAGAATGGGCAGCAATACGGGCAAACCCCTTATCAAGGTATGAGGGTTTTTATCAGTATGTACCTATTTCTCCACTTAAACACGACAGGCGGGTTTTATTTAGTGCCCTGACCACAGTACGCGCAAGCGGTGACAGATGACCGCTGGCACCGGTGGGATAGGCCGGGTCAGGCGGGTGGGCGAGTCTGGCACACAGAAGATCTTCGGAGGTAGCTCCAGAATCCAGAGCTTTCTGATCCCGCGGCAGATCTTGGTGATCCAAGTCGGCTCGGGTATTTCGCCAGGGCAAGCCTGTTCTGTGGGACTGAGACAGGGGAGTGGGGGCGCAACCTTATTCAGGACTTTTCGTGTCCACGACAGTCACAGTCCTGGCAGTCCACAGACCACGGCCCAGCACCGCCTCGTCATTTCGGGCCTAGCTTGGCGGGATCGATACGTCGTCAAGCTCATGCCACATATGCCAATGGCCCGGGTGTCGCTGGGCGGCCTGGCCATTGCTGGAATAGGCGTGTGTCCCAAGACAACGGGCGACGGCCCGCAGGACTGGGCACCGGCGGCTGGGTCGTAGCTGCGAGATCGTGGGGCAGTGAGCGGTGCAAGAATTGACACCCCCCCACTGATGGGCAAGCGATGGGCAAAGACGGGAGGAGGGCAGGAGGGGCGACAAAGCTTGGAAGAGCCCTCATGGTGCTCTGCTGCGGGCGAGAAAAGACCTGCACGGTGCCGATGGGGAACAGGATACGATCTGGCCTCTGGCCAACCGAGAGCGTCTCGAAATAGAAACAGTGGGGCCGGATCACCACTCTTATCGACCCAGGTTTCGTCATGGGCCAACGCTGCACTGGTTCTGTGGGCCGGCTGGCTGGCAAACTCTCCCACTTCTCAGTCGGACCCACCAGGCTAGGCTGGTGGTGTCTGGGCAGTCTGGCTGGCTGGCTGGCTGGCTGGCTGTCTGGGCCGGGCCCGAAATTGGCGGGTTGAAGGTCTGAAGGCAGGCGAAAGCTGATGAAATTCGGTAAAAAAAATCCAGAAACGCCAAGGCTGCGGGAAGGCCGGCGGCTCTATTTGAGGCTGGAATCAAGCCTGGAAGATCCCAGCGGTTTGGCAAATGCTTGGTCGAAAGGGCCGTTACGGGCACCAAGCAGGCCAAGCTCAAATTAGTGGCTTGACGAAAGGGGGTTTTCTTTGGTTCGGATCGAGTTGGGATGGCAGGTTGCGAGACCAGGGGAGGGAGCCGTGGGGGGCTCACTCGGTGCCGGGAGTGCCCCAGAGCTTCAAGGTGAAGAAGGTCAAGCTCTCGCTCTAGCGTGGTGGTATTCTCCCGCATGCCGTCATGGCGTGGATGGTAGATGGCAGAGCGTGCAGCCATCATGACGGAGAGATGGACAGAATGAAAGAGAGAGACGGGCCAGATACGAGACGTGTTTGTCGGGCTGCCACCGAATCACCGAGTCACGCTGCATGCAGGCAAGTACCGCGGACCGTCCCTCTGCAAGACCTGCAGCTGTCACGCTGTTGGCCAGCCCTTTCTGCCTTTGTGCCCTCCCACAAATAGCAAAGAGACGCCTTCGTGTTCAACCCGATAAGCTGCATGCAGCCCAGCACGCCGCGCGCCACACGCTACACAGCACCAAAACAGGACCTGTTCTCGTTAGCCCAGGGGAAGAGAGGTGTTTTCCCGCTCGAACTGAGTGACCAGCGACGGGAGATGGAGATATTGGCTGACGTGGTGCGCCACAGATGCTCAGCTGTATTGCGCGGCGTCAGGGCGTCGTCCATCGTGGCTCGTCGGGAGGGCAACAAATAGAGAGCGCGTCGCTGGACCGCTTCGCTTGACCGCTCGCTGCGGTTGAGGCACCATTGGTGTTGCAAATCTGCTGCTTGGCGCAGTTGTGTTTGCGGCTGAATTCAAACAAAGACGCCGTCGCATCAGCGAAATTACCGGCGGCAGGTTATCTCATGGGCTGGTGTTGTCCTGTGGGAAGGCTCGAAGGGGGTGCAGGGTGGTGGCTGATGAGTGGCCCAAAGCTTATCTGCCCCGCTGGTTCGTTCCTGCATGTTCATGCTAGCCCGCCTGACCTGCAGCACCTCAGCCTTGGTACTATAGTACGCACCAGCTCCCGGCCATCCATCGTTTTATGCTTGCTTTTTAAAGGTCACAACGTGGTCGGCAGCGCCAATTTCGCGATAACGTCGGCCGGGCCATCCAGGCCACCTCGCTACCGACTGCTTGAACCCGTCAGACGAGGCGTTGGCAGCCGGACGTCTGCCGATCATTCCGCCAAGCCACAGGCGCCAACTTCGGATGCACTCTCTCGTATTGTGCAATCTCTGCCTAGGTATGCCTTCATCGTGCAAAAGTCAATCTGTCGCCCACCCGCCTGGGCACAAAAGCACATGGGTTTACTCTATGCATAGAGGACGACGACCCCGCTCAACGACGCTGCCACCAACCAGCCTTGGTTTGAGGTATGCCACGCCGGGCTAGGCTAGCACTTTGGCATCCATGACCTTTCTGTCACCTTCAACTCGTCGAATTACTTGATTGTGGCTGCCTGAGATGTGAGAAAGCCCTGGCATTATTTACGGCCGCTGACTCGTTACATTTTGCCCAAGATCTTGAGACTGCACGGCCAAGGCCCAGATCGCGTTCGAAGGAATACGCTTCAATGATCGCCATCTCTTAGCTCAGCGTCATCCAGGATTATAGCCCAGACAGGTTCGACCTTTGGATCTTGAGCTTGAGCTTTGGAAACATGGGCACAGTGCAGCGTCTCGCCCCACCCGGTCCCGGGGATGACACCAGGCATTCTCAATATTAAGAACCAGCCACAAGCACGAGCTGAAGCTGTACAAGCCAGTGTCTCACGGATTGCCCGCGAAATAGGGCTGGCAGTCAAACCATGGCTGTGCCAGAACTATCACCTACTAATGCTGGACCAGCAGGGCAAGAATGCCTCTATTGGCGCGCCTAAGTTATACATATCTGGCTTTGAGCTAGCTACCTAGGTATGGATCCCGGGGGGGGGTTCTTACTTCAGAAGCAGACTCCAAGCCACGAGGGTGCGATGGCGATCTCACCTGGGCAGTTCCCGGGGGGCTCCCTTCACTCAGCGCATTGGAGCGAGTGCCACATCCTTGGCTAGTCCCAAGCAGCATCTCTACGCGCCTCCAAACACTTTGGCCGTATTTTTATTTTTATTTTTTTAAATTTTTTTTCCCCCTTTGAGCAAAAAACCTTTGCTATTTAGATTGTTTTCCAAAGGTCGACCGACGGTGATTCACCGGATTATACTTGATGTACTTCGGCGGATCTCATGGCTCGTCACGCTCCCAATAACTATTAACAGCTGTTCTATAATACCTCTCACACCTCGAGTGAATGTAAGATGGGGGTTTCAAGAATTCCACATTAAGTTCGCGCTATTTGAACGCTGTCACATGCACGGGACACGTAGGTATACGTCCTTGGGATCCGTGCCTACAGGTCGCGTCTCTTTCTCTTGAACCACCGCCGCCGGAAACCGAAGAATGACTTCAAATGTGTCAAATGCTTCCACAATTGATACAGGAGATCTGCAGAGGGCAAATTGCTTTGCTCTTACTTTAGTGTCATTCAACATAGTGTCGAGGAATGTCTGCGGATGATGCCCAAGCAGCTGCTTTCTGACGCTTGTACAGTGGCATTCTCTAGTACGCCGGGCCAAATTATGGGATTGCAGCAAACATGAGTCCCAGCGCTGTTTTCGGAACAGACTTATTCTCGTATTTCAAACTTCTCTTTACGTGCTGCAAGACATCTATGGCTAATTCTTTGAGTGTTCACAGAGGCGATTGAAGGGGAAGACGAATCTGTTTCCTTTCTACTACTTTCTTTCTTCTTCATTTCAAGCTGGTGCTTTCAAGCATTTCAAAATACAGGACACCATTGCTGGTCCCAACATCACCCGGTCCACTGTTGTGTATCGGGGCCCAGCAAGGGATCTCTTCTCCTGACCGCACATTTGGTTACCGCGGCACAGCCAAAGCTTATTACTGGCTTTTGGGCAGATATTGCCAACAAAGCGAAGCTGGTCAAACCTCACTTTCGTATTTTAATGTCTCGGAAACTGTGTAAGTGGTCAAGTGGCCAGCTCGTCTTGGCATGTTACGAAGTAATTAGTTGAGAGGACTCTTGACGAGGAAAAAGGCGAATAATTCAGCTGTGACAATAGAAAGTATGGCTCTGGGAGCGTTGACTCATAGGAATATTCAGACTTCAACATAAATTATGGCCCGTTGTTTTGGTGATTGGGAAAATTCATATCGGTATATTGCCGCCGGAGTCGTCGCAGCCGCGGCGAGATATTACTAGGGGTTCTGTGCCAATCTCGTGACTCGTCCACCTCGAAATCTCTGTCCGTGATCATGTATTTTCGTTTAGTTAATATCAGTCCATAATTCCATAGCCTAGGTACCCATGTCAACCACGGCTTCCCTCACTCCACCTCCCAAACAATAGGATCCTCTCCCCTCAGAGCCCGCCAACGGTTCGTCGCCCTCAACATGTCGTCCTCACCATCACCTCGGAGCAGGAACCCCCACTTCCTCAGAAAGCCTTCCGTGACCTCCCAGCCGCTCAGATCCCACGGGTTGTTCCAAACGATCAGCCGCGCCTCATCCCCATCTTCACTACCATCGCTAGGGCCAGCTGCACTCTGAGTAGTGCCATCCCGCCTCTTGCCCTCCCCACAGATCCCCCTCAAGATATCCGCGCACAGATCCTCGTTGCGCAGCCTGCCCTCTGCTACAGCCACGATGGCGTTGTCCCGCATCCTGGGGGACGGAAGCAGATCTATCCAGACCTCGTGAGGGGTGCTCCGCTGAAGTGGTGTCGGCCTGAGGGAGTCCGGGATATTGCCCAATGGCTGATAGCCAGTCCACGGGAACAAAGGGGGCTGGGCATTGTTCACTGCGTAGCCGCATGCTGGGTTGCAAAGGAGGCTATATGCCCCGAGGATGTAGACGTTCGTCAGGGAGGCGCGGTAGACATTAAGCTCGATGATGGTGATGAGGTGATCTCGAGACAAAGGGAAGGAGAAAATTGGCGATATAGAGCTTTTGTCCGCATTGTATAGCATAGGGAGACGGAATCCTGAAGCGGCTGCCGACGTGGTGATTATCACGGAAGCGGACTTGGCGCTTTGTTCCGGCATCCGGCGAGCGTCGGTCTGTCCCGTCGTGATGGAAACAACGCCCTCAGGATTTCCAGGCGTGCTGTGCAGTCCTGCAGCTTTCCGCCTGCGGTGGGCTCTGACGTTGAGCCGGTTCTGTCTCTTCCGCCTCTCAGCTCGGTCTCGGAGCCCAGTCCAATCGTCCTCGGGGCATCTCGCATCCTGCAGCTGGGTCACCAATGACACCACCGTATTACTTTGACGGGTGTCCGTCATCTTTGAGCGTCGGTAGTCTGAGGACAAAGGTGATGATGATGTGGGCGACCTGCAGCCTGCTTACACCCGGATGGCTTGGTGTCTTTATTCACGTCGCACCAGCCCGTGCCACGACCGGGCTGATGCAATCCTGTTGCTTCCTCCCGGTCTAGCGCATATGCAACCTGCTTACAGCACTATCACGAATGAGGTTTGGCCGAATCTCAGGGAAGAAGACACGCCAATCAGGACCATCGGCCGACCCCAAAAAGGGCAAGCAGTGCTGCCAGGGGTCACGGCTCGCCTGCCGAAGATCCACATGCAATGGGCTTACAACGGGACGTATGAACCCTCGGAGAGTTCTGGGTTTTAGACGGAGATCCATGTATATCACAGACGTGCCGACGGTCTAATATGTGTTCCGAGTCTTCAAGAGACGTATAAGAGTGACAGGAGTGAGCAAGGCAAACGTGTTGGAGTCCCCAGAGGATATACAAATGTAAGCTCAGCGCGGAACATAATTGACGTTACTGGAATTCCAGTAAGCTAAAGACACAATCTCCAATCCTCCATCATGGCAGAAATGACCTGGCCAAGAATAAAACAATACCTAAACTCCCAACTCTGCGTCACCCTCCCGATACCGAGCAAGTCCTTCAAGGGCCAGACGATAATAATAACCGGCTCCAACACAGGCATGGGTCTAGAAGCAGCCCGGCACCTCGTGCGACTCGATGCCGCCCGCGTCATCCTCGCAGTCCGCAGCACGACCAAGGGTGAGGCCGCGGCAGCCTCCATCCGGGCCTCGTTCCCAGACCGTGCGGGCCTCGAAGCCGTGGTCCAAGTGTGGCCGCTTGACCTCGCGTCGCACGCCAGCGTCCGGGCCTTTGCCGCGCGGGCTGATGCCGAGCTGGAACGGCTGGATGCGGTGGTCTGTAACGCGGGCATGTATGTGTATAAAAGTGGGTTTAGCCTGGCTGAGGGGGCCGAGGTGACCATTACGGTCAACGTGATCAGCACGCTGCTGCTAGGGGTGTTGCTGCTTCCCAAGCTGAGGACGACAAGCGTGAAGTATGACAAGGAGGTCGTGCTGACGTTTACGGGAAGTTTTGTTCACTTGATGACGGAGTTCCCTGAAAGAAAGAATAAGAACATCTTTGAGGCGTTGGCGGACGAGAAGACAGCGAGGATGCGAGACAGGTAAGTAGCATTTTCTCTCCCCCCTTCGTGGACGCATGTCTTGGGGTTCGGCTTCTGACGGAAGGCAGGTATAACGTATCCAAGCTGATGGAGCTGCTTCTCGTCCGGGAGCTTGCCGACCAGGTCACAAAATCGTCCAAGCCGGGCCGCATAACAGTGTCCATACTGAACCCTGGCTTCGTGAGGACAGACATCATGAGGGACGGCACCTGGTTGTTCCACATATATTATGTATGCCTGGCAACTCTCTTGGCCAGGACCACAGAGGAGGGAGGGCGGATCCTCGTCAACGCAGCAGAGGGAGGCGAGGAGACGCACGGCCAGTATCTCGATGACTGTAAGGTTGGGATGTAAGTTCAAGAGACTGTCTGACCGATTGTCTGACGACTGACGCGTGTTCCAGACCATCCGCCTTCGTCACAGGTCCAGAGGGCCAAAAGGTTGGGCAGCAGCTGTGGGCGGAGTTAGCAGCGAGACTTGAGGCCACCCACCCTGGCGTCATGGACAACGTGTGATGAGTTATTCGGTCTATTGAATGTACAACCTTCTTCTTATTCTATATACAGAGCCTCTCCAACCGAAGTTACTTTACTTCTAGCCTTAGAGCATCGTACTGCACATAGATGCTCCTCGGCAACAATGCGCTCTCATAGTCCGTAGCATTGAAAGGCAGGCTGAGAATGATCTCGTTCGTTATGTTCTTGCCGGCATGCAAGTAGCTTGTGGGGAAGGTCCACTTGTTGGAGACGTGGTAGCATGTAATACCACTGCGAACAGCGCACGAGGAAGAGTGGTAATATCTGTCGGAGTCATGGACTGTTAGCTAGCAGTCACACGTAGAAAACCATGAAATGCCCCTGGAGGGGTAACTCACGGGATCGTCCAGGTTTCCAGCTCATGGCCATTCATCACAACGTTGTAAGGAATATTGGCATACGGCTGCGAAGCGTTGAACACGTCGGTGTTTCCGGAAGCCGACTTCGCCCCGGCGAGCTGAATAGTGAAGACGGCCTCCGTCGTTCCGGCCAGGTCCTGGTCCTCCACGTCAAAAGTAACGGTCCAGTTGTTGATGTTGCCGTCGCCCTCGACCTGCGTCGGGCGCACAGAGTTGGCATACCCGCCAAAGACGGACCAGTGCACGTAGTTCAGGTCCGTGGCCTCGTCAGAGGCACCCACGTGGAAGTTCACTCCGGTGGGAAAGTCGTCGAGGTAGTCGTACTGAGCCCAGTAGATGCGATACTCCGGTGGATGAAGGGGGTGGTCTGGATCCGGGTGGTCGCCGTGGAGCCACTCGCCACCGCTCTTGTCTGGCGTGCCTATCCTCCAAAGCTCCTTGCCGGCCGACTCGGCTTCCCAGGTGATGAGCCCGCTGTCCGTCGTCTCTCCAGCCTCTACCACGATATCCTCCTGAACATAGTCACCGAAGATCCCACTTGCGTACACGGTGAGCCGGTACGTGCCAGCCTTGATGCGATCGATCTGGATCTCGCCCGTCTCGGCATCTATGTCAGCCCAGTACTGGTACGCGTCGGTGTCGTTGCTGTTGTCCTGGAAGTCGAAGCCCGGAACCGACAATATTGCGATAGCGTCCTCGCCACCCTCGGGGATCTCAAAGGTGGCCCTCCAGGAGCCACGGCCAGAAGTGGGGACGTAATTTGGCACGAGATGGGCAATATCATCGTAGAACTGTGCGTTCCACTCCGGAGTGGCCAGCTCGAGAGCCTCATTGTACAGGTCCTGCAACTCAGTACCCGGCTCGCCCTTGTTGAAGAAGTAGTAGGACGGGCCAAATGTACGGTCAAACCCGTCCACGATGTTGGGAGCCTGGTTGCCGTGGTGGTTTGAGACAAGGTAATTGTACACAATTCCATCAACCACCAGGTCCGACCAAGTAGGGCCTCCGAAGTAGGTATCCTTGGTGTTCATCACAAACCATGAGCCGAAAGTAGACCCATCGTTGCTGTACTTGCCATCCGAGAACATGCCGTGGACTTTCTGGTCCCTCCACGTGGTCGAGAAAGTGTACTTGGTGAAGTAGTCAGAAACAGCCTCGACATACGGATCAGCAGTCCTGTTGCCGAGGTACCAGGTCGCATCCTGCACGGTATATAACAACGATGAGTTGCCTGCTGCGGGATTTGGGATGGGAGAAGGCCCGTGGAACTCCGAGTCTGTAACTAACTCGGTCCAGAGCGGCGTGTTGGGCCTGAAAAGGGTCCGGAATTCTTGGAAGACGCCCGACGTGGGGTTTGTCTTATTGTGGTAGGCGAAGCGACTGAACATGTGCAGGCCAGTCTCGCCATCTCGTAGGAACCAGTACTGCTCAAGGATTTGGCCCGTGGGAGTATAGACCTGGCTCATGGATATTCCTCCGTAGGACACGTTCAGCGAGTCGACGCCCGAGTAAAGGGTATAGTTTGCATTCTGAGACCCCGGGGTATAGAATCCTTTGGGTGTGCAGTAGCAATCCAAGTACGGCCCAATGCCGCTGGCGCCGTTTCCCGTGGCGCCACCAGGCGTGACAACGGACTGCGCCGCTGTGCCGAGCAGATTCTGTCCATCCAGGTAGAGATAGTTGATAGCCCCAGTGGATTTGTTGACGGCGGCAGTCAGCCTGTCGTTGGCGAGGAGCAGGTATGCGTCGGACTGGTTCGCAACCAGGGTACCTTGGACAGTTGCTGCGAGCGAGAGGAGAGGCAGGACGCCCCGCCTAAGCAGTCGTTGGAGGTGCATCTTGACGGCTGAATGAGAGAGTGTTTGCCCAGGCCCTTTGACCATCTCCAAGGGAGAGGCACGGCCCCGTCGCACATGGCTGAGATGTCCCCATCATGCAGATATAGCTCTCCCGTCGTGGCATGCTGTCCCGAGGATGGATTTGGTACGTGGTCATGCGTCAGTCAATTGGGCGGAATATTGCTGGCTAAGGAGGGTGAAAGTCCGTGGCGGTGGAGATCGGAAATTGGAATAGCAGTGGGGCTCCCCCATGGTTGACGTTGGTCTTCCCCAGACAAGCAGGCGGCGGCGTGGCTAGCCTGCCTAGCGGTGCGGAGAACTCTGGGGATGGACCACTCTGCTGGGAGAAACCCCCATGGGTCATGGGTCTTCGGTCTATTGTAGGCCGGATCGCCAGGGCAGGCCAAGCCATGGGAATGCACATCACGGAATGCTTCCTGCCTGCCCTGGCAAGCTGGCATGCATGTCTAGCCAGAGGGCGCGATCACTCTGGCCATCGAGTGGTATTCGACGCGGCCCACTTGCCTTCCCGTCAGGCCCGTGTACACAAGAGGGCGTGCAAAGGTACTAAGTACTGTGACATTGCACTTTGACCCTTGGGTATGTATAGTGACCGATGCTGGTTGTGAATGACGTCCTCTGGCTCAGAATGGGTGCAGGTCGGCAGCCGCGAACGTCGTGTAGACATCGGTCGACTCACACAACATCCTCGAATGCCTTTGAATGTCATCAGAGGCAAACAACAGTCATCTGGCCAACATTGGCCACTTTCGCACCTGCGAAGAGTATATACCAGTCACATCCAGCTTCAGATTCCCGTCTAAAGACCCAAACCCACGAGGACGTAAATGGCACTGAGCCTGGGAACAAGAGATGCACGAGGTGATTGATGTCCGCAGGGTAGATCACTTCTACTGCGCCTATATTTGTGACACAGACAAAACGTTGTGTGGGGACCTTCCAGGCCCATGATGTAGTAGCATCTCCCGGTGCTCTAGGTCAACTGGTCGTCTCAAATCTCAAAGCTTGTTGTCGTCATTCCTGTGAAACGCCAGCCCGGCGGCTGCCGGTCAAGCTTCCCGCGAGAGCTTGGCTACGCCGCCACGACAAAGCTAAATCAACAGCACGTCTTGGATGCACATCCTTATGCTGCTTCTTTCAGTTGGGACGTGCAATTTCGGAATCCACAAGTGACTGGCGCCCGTGTGACTCGCTCTAGCCAGACGGCGCGTGGTGGATCACAGCGGCCTTCTGGGCGATTTCCCACAACTGCGAGAGCAGTGAGTACATGGCAAGCTTGGCATTGCTCAATGGTAAATTCCGTGTAATGTTTGTGTCTCAGAAGAATGTAAACAATTACTAATGCTCCTATCGTGATATCGTGACCCGTAAAACTTGCCGATCTTCTAATCGACAGCCTCTGTTGCTGTTCTCCTGTCGACGTTCCAAGAAAATGTCCCCGTCCATCCTGCAATCAACACCGACAGCCACCCTCACAGTTGGAGCTAGGCTAATCGGTGGTGCCGATGACCTGGTCAACGGAATTCTTGGTCGGTGGTAGGCATCTTAGGGCGCTGTTTCCTTCTCGCCGGCCGAAGGACCGCCCGAGGCCTCCAGCCGCCATACTCGTCGACAGGATGCTACCAGCCGTACAAGGAATGCACGGATTGTCATTGTCTGGGCATTTCGCGCTGATGTGTCTCCCACTGTGCTCAACACGTGGTTCAAGGTCGGGCCTTCTCGAACTCGATCCTTGGTGCAAAATTGGCAGACAACCCCTTCCATGATCGGTGTCAGGGTCCCTAGTGCATCACCTCCAATGCGCGAGCCATATGCTGCCCGATTGTGTATCGCCTTCTCGTCGGTGTCCTACATCTTTACTGCGTCGGGATACTTTGGCGGACTTCCTTTGCCCTGCAACTTGTCTATGTCGGTTCGCTCCGCACCTGCACCAAAAGGATTCTCTGCCTCTACGAGTTGCTGTGCAGACAGGCGATTCGCCTGTGAGTGTGGCGACTTCAGATTGCCGCTCTTGGCCCCTTGCTTGTGAGGCATGTCGTCGAGTCCGTAGTCAGATGCGTCGTGGTGGTCGTTTGCGAATTCGGCTTTGGCGTTGCGTTGGGCCCGCAGGTGAAGCATGAACAGGAGACCGATGACGGCCATAAGGACGACGGCTCTGCATGACATCAGCTAATGATCAGCCGACCGCGTCCCGCCGAGCGGCGGGGACGATGCAATTCACACGGGGGTTAAAGACGTACCCAATTGCTGCCCCGATCCCGATCTTAGAGTCTGTGGATATGGAGGGCTTCTCGCAGGTGTTGACCTGTGCGTTTTCTACACAGTCCTTTCGAGCAACCAAGACGGAACGGGCTATACTGATGCCGCGCCTCAGGAGGCTGTCGGGATTGGAAGTAGAGCCGGTGGTCATGGTCGTGCCCATTGCTGCCCGGGCCGCCGGTGATCGGATGTCGCGAGAATGTAATCTCTCCATGGTGCGTCCTGCTGCTTCTCGAAGGATCAAGTACTGGGGGATAAGGAGCGTGTGGCTGCCGAGGCTGCGGGGCGTGGGCTGCAGGTGGACTGATGGTGATGAAGGCCTCGTCAAACGACAGTGACAGCGACAGTAACAGCGGCGGCGATGTGAGCGGGATCAAAATTGGTGACCCGAGGTCGCGCGAACGGGAATATTAATTGGGTGAATGAATGTGCTGAAATGGTGAAAACGGCGCTCAAAAAGTCCCTGGATGATGGATATGCCGCGGCAAGGTCGGTCGGTCGGTGGTTGGAACAAAGGAATGCACGGAGACGGTACTTAGGGAGAAGGCTAGAAGGGGGTCCAGTCCGCGGCGATCCACAGCCTGCAATCCACACGATCCACACTTCACTAACAACACGAAAGGGGGCTGGCTGTCAAGGGAAGTGAGGGCAGATTGGCAGGTGCAGGGTGGCGGGCGCAAGGAGGGAAAGGACAGGAAGGAAAAATGCAGCGTGGAAACAAAAGAGTGGAAAAGATTGGGAAGATTGGGAGAAATTAGCTTCGGATGCCCAGCGAGCGAGCAGGCAGGGAAATAATAAGAGAGAAGACGGAGAAGGTGCGATGGAAGAAAACAAGACGCGCCTACTGACCGAGGGCCAAGAGGTGCACTATCGACCACAGAAGGGCACGGAGGACGGGGGTCTGGCCCAAATTTGATGGTCAGAGGATCTCGGGAAGGAGCAGAGGGTGTGGCTTTGTCGTGCCTGGCAGGTTGGCTCGCGAATCCCCAAAGTTGCTGCGGCGGCAAAAGCTTAGCGGGTTCCGTGGGTGTGGCAGGAGGTGGTACGTTACTGCTGGAGATTCCAGCGGATGGCCATGCCCCCCTGGCGGTTTCCCCTGGAACCCCTGTCGAGCCTAAGCAGCAACGTCCATGCAGGGTCCACATTAAATGCAGGAACGAGCAGCCCATGGCCGGCACGATTGGCCAATGAGAGGGGCAGGGGCGTGTCGGATGCGGAAGGGAGCGGCAAGATGAGAGGGGCTCCCCTATGTGACACCTAGAAAATAGATGCGACTCTGCTGGCCCTTCCCCAGGTTTTGACTCGTGCTGTCTCGGCATCCTGAAGCAGCTGGGCTCCTGGTTTTGCATCTCGAGGCGGTTTGGGAGCAGGCGACTGCTATTGCGCATCTGCACTGCTGTACATATGTATCACCATGGCGTGTCATCCAGGGTGCCATCCAGGGTGTCATCCAGGGTGTCACGACAGCCAGTCGATCGATGGCAGGTGACGACATGTCGACATGCCGACAATGCATCACCGCACTGACTGATGCATCGACCTTGAGCATCCGGTGCGGTGGGCGCGACCAGGCACAAACGTTGGTGCAGAGAAGCATCCGACCAACAGCTATGATAGACTGCCGTCTGCTCACGCCAGGAGATTAAAACAATGTCGCCAGCGTTTCTCCATCACCCGCAGCCGTGATCAGGCAATCAACCCCTCAACGTAGCAATTAAATGACCCCGAGATACCCTGTGATCCTCCTGCACCACGCAATCAAACCCAAATGGAGGCAAAAGGAAACGTGGTGCTCAGCCAGGGCTGCCAGGGGACCCTACCACTTGATGAGTCTCGGCAGGTTGCTCGTCGGAGAATTCCACAGACACAGTCGCGCACTCGTTGTCGCGTGCACCTGTCTGCGTTGGCGATTGAATCGTCGACAAGACATCAAACTGTCCACGACGGACGCATTGCTACAAGGACGAGTACCTGACCGCACGGCATTTCTCTCGGCCTCAATGCTCGCGTCAGTGGGTATCTGAACCCTCAGAGATACGAGGTCTCAAAGCTGAAGCGAGCCGGTCAGAGCATCAGAGTCCACTCTCCAACCCAGTAGGAGGCCTTCCACAGCGACCGCCACTGGCCCTCGGCGGACCCAGCTTGCCAGCGCCCCGACGCCCACGTCAGTGCTGCGCTTAGGGTTAGGGGCGGCCTGAATGGGGAGTTATGCACCAGGGGTGGGGGGCCGGACCCTTTGGGTCACAAGAGTCCTGTCCACCCTGCCGAGCTCCGGATAGGACAACCTTAATGAGATGGTACGGACATCTTGAAGTTCTAGATGTTCTGAAATTGGTACTCGCCACAATCTGCTTTTTTTTGCCTTTTCAACTTCATCACCTGCGACAAGTCCGATTGGCGTATCGATTGAATAGGTGTATATTGCTGCGGTGTGGTATTGAGGAGGTCGTGACCGGCTCTAACTTGTGGCGAAGCCCTGAAGAAATTGTTCTCGCGGCTTGATACGGGATGAGACATGTGTGGCAGCTCGTATGCCGAGATGAGGCCACAAGTAAATGGGTACTTACCGTGGGACCAGCCAGAGTGCTGATCACTTACCTATTGGGCCATGGCAATAAGGCTGACAGTAGGCTTTTTTTGCAGCTTCCCCTCAGGTGCTGCCACTGTACAACAAGGCTCCTTGGCGCAACCAAGTAGAAATGCCATTCAATTGGACCGCCGGTCTGGCTCTGACGGTCCCGGTCCGGGAGTCTTGTCGTCCTTTCCCTCGGCCCCGTCCCTCCGGCCCCGGAGGTGAGCTCCTTGCAACGAGCATGGACCCGGATTCATGTATCTTGTAGGAAGAGAGCAGATATATCATTGATGTGCCAAAGAGCTGCAATGTGTCCTATAATAATCAAGAGACCCCCCCCCCCCTTTGGGAAAGCCCCGATAATCTGACATTCGGCTGCGCATAGCCAGTGGTAAATACGAGAAAATCCAAAATCAATCCCCTTGTCCCGAATCCAGTCTCCAAAACGCCATTCGCTCACCGAGTAGAACATCGCGCCGGAAGAAAATCATCCGTATTTGACAAGAGCTTGAAGATGGCAGGCACCTGGGGAGCCTGAGGTTGGTTCATTCTGCCAGTATGTATTGTGCTGTGCAGGACTGACAAGCCGCTGTTGTGGCTCACGGCTTGACATCCCTAGTTTTTCCTGCGGGCATTTCTTGTATCGGAGGTCTTGGGGAAATTCCGAATGAATATCCATTTTATTCGCCTGAATAGTATGTCAAACTTGATCCCGATATCTAACTCGTTGAGTGGGATGATGCTCAGGAGGATCATGTCCGAGGGAATATCCTTGCTGTCTGTCACCCGATATCTTGGCGCGCACTGTGAAGTGCCTTTGGGTCGCCTCTCGATACAAAGCTTAAGAGGTCTTGCCCAGGGATGGAGTGGTATCCTCGAGAAGAGCAATTTCTCATCTGAAATTTCAGTTAGTAGTCGTAACAAGTATGAATTTGAACAGGTTTCGTGAGAGGGAGCGTGTTCCTCCATCCCTCAACCTGAGAGATCAGGCGGGGCGGGGAAGGGGTGAAACAGGGCTTGAATTACCGTGAGAGCTATTACAACACTTATAGGTGTCCAAAGGTTTGACGTTCAAGGATTTCTGCGCCCAATCGTAGACTAGCACCTGAGGTGTCGAATGTCTAGTGCCAAAAGGGCCTCTGCCGTCTTCATGATCAGTGGGGTACTCGGACTCGGCAGGTATCCATGAACGGTCAAGCCACATGCAGAAAGGTAAAGAGTTCTGCCGGGAGACGGAGCCTGTGGATGAATCTACAAAGGGATCCTTCCGGTCCGTGACAGAATCGAGCTCTTCGCCTAGGTGCTGGGAGTTGAAGGGCATAGCTTGAGGGTGGTGGTCGGTGGCGAACGTATTCGGAAACCTGTCCGACTCGTGATGAGAGTAGTCTTCGGCCTCTTTACAAAATTATCATACAGTGAAGTGAAAGGGAGCTGGCGCCTGAACTTGATTGGAAGCGTAGGCTCCGAGGAAGTCGCCACAGGAGCCCAGAAGCGGGGTGCTAAAACACATTATATACGCAGAAGACCTCACACAGAATCCGCTGCTTCTCGCAGATGAGAGACGCAGGGGGGTTTGTGCATTTCCCCCAAGATCACCGCGGTCGAGGCTTGCGCGGTGTCAAGAAGATCCCTCCACGCAGCCTGCTGATCTTTTGGAAAGGACACTCACTCGAGAATGTCAGCGTCCTTTTGATTGTCCCAGGTCGCACTTAACTGAGCATTGCAGCTTTTTTGCATCTTCCTACGGGCGCCTCCCCTCGAGGCGTTCTTGGGCCAAGGTTCCCTACAAAGCGGAGGGTAGCACGACCGCACCAGTTGATGCCATCGGTACTACCACGCGTAAGATCATTCACAACCTCGTGAGATGCCTTCAATGTGGCGTTGGGCCAAGGAAGAGATTTGGAGGTAAATCGAGATCATGGGGAACCCGTGGTGTGCCGCACCTTTACCATTTCAGCACTTTGTGCTGAGCCCTGGAGTGCAGCTGACTATCCTGGGAGGGGGCGGAATTCAACCAAACTCGGTTTCAATTGGTTGGATTCTGCTCTTTCTTAGTAACTCGGGAGCCGACAGAGTTGTACAAGATCCTTCGACTCTCCGGCATCAATATTGTGCGCAAGTTGGACAATACGAGTACCACCATCCAGGAGCCTGTTGGGCATTGGAGCCGCCATCAGCGCGCTTATTGAGCGCCGGATTATTCTACTTGGGACCTCAATTCTCTGGTCCCATGCTGACAATATAAAGGGGGTGGGCATGAGTTTGCGGCGAGGTCATTTCCTCGTTGGCCCCTCCATACTCTGATCTCGCGACCCGCCCTCCTGTCAAGCTGCAGGCGTAGAGCACAGCATGATCCCTTCTCACGGATGCCTGAAGGATCGCGTTTGGCAAACCAGATACGATTTAACACCTTGAAGGCCTCCAGGCTGTGACTGTCCAGCCTCCCCATTATGTCTCTTTTATTTAGGGCCGTTGACTGAGCGTCGTGGTGGCTGACGCAGCTGATCCCATGGCGGCCTGCAGAACGCAGCCTCAATTCTGGCGCAAGGCAACAAAATGGCCCCAGCCTTGTCGTTCTCTGCAGTAAAGAGGTTGAGTCAATCCCGTATCATACCCGAGTCTTTCGGACCAAGTGCTTGGACAATAGTGCGGTCTCTCTCCAAGCACATCGAGATTTAAGAGTGCAAACCCCACCACTAGACAACCTCTTGGCGCGTGAAGTGACCTCTCTCGAGTCCCCAGGGTCACCATGAGCCATATTAGTGGCGGTATTATTTCACGCAGTGGTTTGAATTTTATTGAAGATTCCCCTTACGAATGGAATCCAATGATCCTGGCTCTAGGTGCGACAGTCCTCGATGTGGCCTGGATGAGGGTGAAGCTAATATTTACAGAGGGCGGAGGAACCCGGGGCTACGCAAGCCTGTTAATAATTCAGTCCCTCTTCAAACAAATAGAAGAGATCGAGAGAGCCAAAAAAATCCATTTCGAAACTCCGCGAGCACCTGGTCAATGATCCAGACATCGTTGCTGACTGGGAACCCCATTTCTCCAGCTTTGGCCCCGGACTCGAAAAGCTACCAACCCTGCCATCCCTATTACGAAAGACCACACAATCGAGCCATAGATCTATGAGGCGAAAGAAGACCGGAGAAATAGAAGAGCAGGGTGACCCCGAACGTCTGGCGAGTATGAGAGAGAAAAGGGGCGTCTACCTGCCCTGCCATTATTTTGACTACATCGGGGGAACGAGCACTGGAGGGTTCGTGCAGTCTCTTTATTTTATCCTACCACGAACCCCTGCGCTTGTAAAGGACTTGCCCAAGGTGCAAGTGGCTAACCCATGATGTCCCAGACTAAGCGCCCTGATGCTCGGCCGACTGAGAATGTCCGTTGCTGAGTGTCTTGAGCCCTACCGAGACATGGCAAAGAATGTCTTCGGACACAAGCAACGCTTCGCTTTCGGGGGACTGGCAAAGGATCGATATGACCCAAAGAATCTCGAAAGGCAGATCCAAGAGATTGTTCGCAGCAGGATAGGCACTGATGAAACAGACGACCGGTTTTTAAAGATGCCGGCTCCCGAGGATTTGTGCAGAACGTAAGTGCAATACTCGAAATGACTTATACCCTTGCTGACGTTGACAAGGGTTGTCTTCTCCAAAAAGACTGATAAGCATGGCAATGGCAATGGGGAACCGTACCTGTTCCGGACCTACACTAACGACGCTCCTGAGCCGAACCAATATAATCCCGGGCCGCCGCACAACTGCTTCATATGGGAGGCAGGCCGGGCAACGTCCGCTGCCCCGGGTTGTCTGGAGGGCATTGTCCTATGCGAAGGGGCCAATGGCCAGCGGTCATATTTCCTAGACGGCGCGACCGCCTGCAACGACCCTTCACATGAGCTCCTTGACGAAGGCACCGCCGGGCTTTCGAGGTCACTGATGTTGACTCTGGGCACTGGCCTGAAAGCCGGAAAAACAGGGAAAGCAGGTGGCATCTTAGGCAAGATGGTTCCCAGACGACTCCATCGTAACCTGAGGGTGGTATCTGAACGATTCAGCCACGACGGAACCGTCCGGCACAACATGGGGAAGGCAATGAGAAAACACGGTGAATTCAAGTGGTATATGTGGGATGGCGGACTCGAGGTTGGCGCAATGGGCCTCGACAAATGCAAGAAAAAGCATTTCACCCGGATGAAAGACGGAGTTGACCACTACATGGCAGAAGAGGCTATTAAGAAGGAGGTTCTGGAAGTCGCGGTCCGGCTGGTAGCGGAACGGAGGCGACGATACAAGCGGACGACGGACAAGTGGACCCGTTATGCTGGCGCAACCTTGGTCGAATGTCCCTTGAGGCACTGCAAGGCTGATGAGAATATCTTTGGAACCAGGACGGAGGCCTCGATTCACGTGCAGGGTGTTCATTCCGACGGTGAGTACGGCGGAGATTTGAACCATATAGAGCTGACGCAACCCTTTTTAAGGGGGCCATGGCAGAGTATCCAGTTCGAGAAGGCCGAGCAACTAGCAGTTAACCTGAAAAGGAGAGAGGGCCAGATAGCCATCTAGTTCACTGTTGAGATACCTCCCAGCCATGTATATATCGTCGAAGGCACGCCGGTCATCCGAGGTAAATATGGGCGGCTCGTTGTTGTCACCAATAAGTGGTTGGCATGGTGATGTTTTATACCTGGTGGTGCTGGGCGTTTTGGTATACCCGACAAGTAGTCATAATTCAAGAGGTCTCGTAAATTTACAAAGGGAGATGGGCCCACGAGAGTAGGGTACTGTGTAGCTGCTCGAAGGCCGCGAGTGGGTACTGTACTGCCAAGCTGTGGTTGCTCCACTGGTGGAGGTGGAGATAATCGGATCTATGGTCTATCACCAGAGTCAACAATGGAGAACGACCATGGCGTCATGGGCGAATGCTATCTCCAAGGGCAGCCGTCAACGCAATGGAGACTAAATTCCATGCTCGGAACATATGTGCTCTCCGAAAGCCGGGTTGGACCTGAAAAGTCACCGAGCTTCGGTACGGATGGCGGAACCATTTCGGCGCCGCAAGAGAACGCCAGCCCTGACCCACGGAGAGGCGTTTAGACGTGCATCGCAGGCAAGGCCCAGGATTCACGATGGTAGCTCTTGTCATTGGGACTCAGAAAGTCAAATTGTGACAAATACACAAGCTAACAGAGCGGCGTCACGCAACATGCATGGGATGCATACAGATATATAAATACAGAGCATCGCCACGGGGGCGATATGAGCTGGGACCTTGCAAGAACCGTCCATTTTCAACCAAGCCATTCAAGATTATACACAAACTTCCAAACTAAACTTTTGAATAAAGCACCCAAGATGCCAACAGAACCCAAAGTCTATCTCATCACAGGCTGCTCCTCCGGCCTGGGCTATTCCCTTGCCAAGACAGCCATCGCAGCCGGCCACAGAGTCATAGCCACCTCACGCAACCCATCCAAAACACCAGAAAAGGTAGCCGAGATCACTTCCTTGGGCGGAATCTGGGCCGCATTGGACGTGTCATCTCCGTCTCTGGAAGCCCAATTTCAAGAAACGATCCTCCCTGTGGTCAAGGGCAAGATCGACGTCGTCATAAATAATGCCGCCATAGGCAGCGCGTCCGTGTTCGAGGACACTGAGATAGATGCTGCTAGGGGTGTGTTCGAGACAAATGTCTGGGGCATAATGAGGCTCAGCAAGCTCCTCGTCCCGCTCATGAGGGCTCAGGGCGGCGGTACTATCGTCAATATCTCCAGTACCACGGGTGTTTTCCCCATGCCCACCATATCGGTATACTCGGCGACAAAGGCTGCGGTGGACGCTTTCACCCTCGCCCTGGCAGCGGAGGTCGCCCCTTTCAACATCCGCCTCCTCATTGCCACGCCTGCTGGGATCCGCACGCCATTTGTGGACAATGTTGCGGCCGAGGGCATTCCACCGCTGAGATCTGAATACAAGGGGACCGAAGTGGAGGCCGTAGTTAAATTGGTAGAGGACCCAGCGGGCCTCAAGATCGACCCAGATCGTATGGCAGAGGTAGTTGTGCAGGCTGTGGATGGCACAGGCCCGTTCAAGGGCAAGCCAAAGGATTTCATCAGGATCCCATTTGGTGAAGACGCACTGCGTATGCTCAAGATGCGGGTTGGCGAGCTGAACGCGGCCGTGGAGAACTTCTCGGATGTGGCCAAGGGTGTTGAATTCCAAACTTGAGAAAGGTGATCGCATGGGATATCGCACGCAGCGCTACATACAGAACCATATCTTAAAACAGAATGCACTCTGAAGTCATACATGCTGATTCACCGATCTAATGTGACAGAGAATTGTGCTCTAGAATTTTTCTCTTCCGAACAGGTCTAATTATTGAAGCAATCGCTGTGCCTGCTACTCCTGGGCACCTACTGACAAGAATGTCGAACAGCACACCAACGAGATACGGCTAGGTGTCACGACAGTATGGGAGCCCTACACACTTATACTTGCACGGCTGGTTTGTCTCAGATGGATGTCCCGCAGGCTTGTACATCAATGCCAAATAAATAGCTCATACTCCGAATTTTACATACATTATTACAGTAACACAGCCACATCCGAGAAAATTCGAACATGACACTGAGTATGACTTCTGTATATCTAATTTGCTATTTTTACCTAGGCCAGGAATTGTTTTGGTATGAGACCTTCTAAATAGAGGGATTTCTTAGGAGATTATTCTATAAAGGTCATCCCCAAGGGGTGTGTCCTATGAGAGGCTGCCCGAGAGATGTTAGCCTGTAGGAGGGGGTTTATCAGCAGGTTGGAGAAGACATTTTGCGGCCACGTAGCGAGCCTCCGAGCAAAGGTCATTCTCTTTATGAAAGTGCTGCAGTTTTCAGTAAATTATCTCGCCAACAACAGTGCTCTTTGCATTTGCTGCAGAGCGTGCATGCATGATCGGCGGCCAAGAGTGGGCGGCAAACCTTAAATAGATGGGATCGCCTTTGGCGGGACGGGGTGCAAGCCGGAGGTGCCCGCATAACCAAGTACGCTGGACCTTTCGCAGTAAGCAAGCATGCTGTGCCGTTGTTTGCTGTATGGCAAGGACAGGGCGTTGGCCTTGCTCCGGCCGGAGATTGAATCGTCGTTCTTTCCCCGCCGTACCACTCCAGCAAGCTCTTTTTGAGTCAAGAGCTTCAAATGGACCTTCTCCTATTTCTTTGAGATCCTTGAAGCTCCAACTTCGACCGAATTACATCCCACGGGTAGCACCTCTTCACTCTGTCATCATTACTGGACTCGCATGTCAGGGCTGTGCAACATGTATCTTTACATCCTAACCCTACTACTCGAGCTCTGTGGTGCGTCATCCCATCTCAATGAAAGATCCGAAGAATTCGTCATCGATCGCTACAACTTCCCCTATGTGCCGTTCGACATAGGCGAGTCCTACGGTGGACTCCTTCCAGTTTCTTCCAATCCCAATGACACGCAGAAATTGTACTTCTGGTTCTCTCCATCCGAGAACCCCGAAGCGAGCGACGAGATCACGATCTGGCTCAATGGCGGGCCTGGGTGTTCGAGTCTGATTGGGTTGCTCCAAGAAAATGGCAATTTCTTGTGGCAGGCCGGTACAGCTCAACCAGTCGCGAATCCCTGGGCTTGGACCAAGCTTACAAACATGGTCTGGATCGATCAGCCGGTCGGCGCAGGATTCTCTCAGGGCGAACCCACAGCCTATGGCTCGAACGACACCGCTGACCAATTCTTGGGGTTCTGGAAGAACTTCATCGACACATTCAATTTGGCAAACCGTAAAGTCTACATCACAGGAGAAAGCTATGCTGGCGTGAGTTTCCCAGCAGATAGAACCTTCCATGCAAGTATCAAAGAATACTGATAGCCTACTCGTCAGAAATATATCCCTTACATCGCCGAGGCGATGCTGGATGCCAATGATACCCAGCCTGGGTACTACAACGTTCAAGGAACCATGTTGATTGACCCGGCAATAAGCCCAGACGTAGCTCTTGTTGAGAGTCAGTATTTTGATCTCCTCGTTTTACAGCAATACCCCCTTTGACCCTGGTGGCTCCTTTCTGAAGGAGTTCTGATATTTGTGTATCCGCTGTCAAGGCGTTGTCTTGGGACGGGGCATCCAGGCTGACTGGGCGTCAGTCCCCATGCTCAACTACGTCGAGAACAATCAAGCATTTCTGCGTCTGAACTCCACATTCATTGATAAGATCCGCACCGTCCATCAGGAGCAGTACAATTACACATCTTTCTTCGAGACCTATTTCAAATTCCCCACGGCGGGTCCTATGCCAACCAGGCCCGATATAGACGAGGGATCCTCCCCTTTCCGGAACTACGTCACGGAGGCTGCCACTCTTATCAACCCTTGCTTCAACGTGTACCACATAACCGATAAATGTCCAAGCCTGTACGACCCGCTCGACACACTCAATGCCGCAGACACCAGCCTAGGAGGCTACTTCAACCAGACCGAGGTTCAGCAGGCAATGAACGCCCCACAGGTCTCCTATTCCACCTGTGGTCCACGGTCCGTCTTTGTTAACGACAGCGCGACCGGAGGCCCGGGGAATGGCGGTGACCTGGCTCCCCCGGCGTCCTTCGCAGCATTGCCGGCCGTGTTTGACCGCGTGCCGTTGAATCTGGTTCTTAACGGCGCGCTGGACATGTTGATCCCATCTATTGGCACTCTCTTCGCCCTGCAGAACGTGACCTGGCGTGGAGCAACAGGATTTAGTGCTGAACCGACGCAGACGTTCATCGTCCCTTTTTCGTCAGGGAATGCCAGCCTCACAGGGCAGGCGGGCGAGATGGGCACTTGGGCGTATGAGAGAGGGGTTGTGTTTGTGGATGTTGCTGCCCAGGTGGAGCGGGCCATGAGCTACCTGAGTATAATCCCAGTGCTGCCTTCAGACTGCTTGAAGTCATGCTTGGCAGGGTCGGTGTCGAAGAAGGCCTCGGGCAGGGTGTCGATTGGACCACGACATTGGGCTGAACATCAGGACAAGGCTCACAAGCGTTGACTCCCCAGCCCAACTACCGGCACACATGGAAGCCGATTCATGAGGCGGTCCTGCAAGCCCTAAGAAAAGGATTTCGAAGCTACTGTGACTAGACCTTGCTTGCGTCCCTTTCTCAAGGGTCATTTGCCTGCTTAAAGTTGTTAATCAACTTAAATGATTCGTTGTTGTAGTGCGGAGCCAGTGAAGTTCGACGAAGCCGTACTGGTACTGAGTAATTTAAACTCATTCAGAAAAGTCAGGGCCGTTGTATTCCTCTTTGCCCGTTTTCAATCTGTCTACTCAAGTAGGATGAGACCGGTTCTCCCAACGCAGTGTGCCGACTGCAGCTTCACCGAAATGATGGTGTCCTCTGGCTACTTAGGTATGTATCTACGTGAAAGCTCATATGAACCTCGTAAATGAAGTCTCATGATCATCAGTCTGAAAGCGTTGTCCAAACCCTGGTAATCAGCTGCTTAGCTATCGCGTTGGCCGAGGCAAATGGTTTGACCTTCTTCCCATCTTGCTCCTCCTCGTACTCATCAGTTCTGAAGCTCGCAATGACCTCCCCCTTGAACGGGCTCGGGGGCTCCGACCAAACATGCGTCACAGCATCACTAAAACATTCAATGTTGATAGCCTGGTACCCCCTTGCCGCAGCGTCTCGCATGAGGTACCTAGCAAGCGCGCCCATTATTCCCTTCCCCTCATACTCGTGCCTTGTGCTAGTCGCATTGCGCATGAGTATCTCTCCTCGTCGCTTCGCTGGCCTCCAGCTTTCCAAGGGCCGGGGGTCCCTCCTGTCAAGTTCGTCATAGCAAGTCCCAAAGACAGGTAGGGTTGCGACCAGTGGCTCCATGCGGTCGTGGTCCAGCTTGTCAATGCCGTCATAGCAAAGAGCAATGCTGACGAGAGGGAAGTCCATGGCTTCGAGCAGCTCTCCCCCCGTGTATTCATCGTGCTCGGGGTCCCAGTAGAATTTGCCGTTGGTCAGCGCGGAATCGGGCTTTTTGTACTGATATTCCTTGTCAAAGACACCAATAGACATGCCGGAGCTGATTTGGTGATCCACAAGGTAGGGAACGCCTCTCATCATTCTGTTGAAACGAGCGCCCATGGCCTCCGGGTAAACATTGGGGAAGATGGTGCTGTGGAATACATTGCTGTGGCACATAATGGCACCCACCCATTGCGCATGCTCCGGTTCAAGCTTTCGAATCTCATAACGAGAGGGCAAGTTCGTCGGATTTGCTGTCATGATTGTGTGCCTTGGGCTCTCACGGTTTGGATGTGTTGATATCTGAAGTTCACAATCATGGGCGTAGGAGGGGTGGTCGCCGAACATGTGTGTGTGATTTACAATTGCTCTGGAAAAGAGGGGAAGATACGCACAGGCGACACCACCAGCACACGAGTGAGACGAGTGAGACAAGTGCTCAGGTATGCCAGACTACTGCTGACTTTCGGGGCCAAAATTGGACCGCAAAGAGCGCTGCACGCCCAGGTGTATATCCTGCAGAAACGAGAAAAGGACGGTTGCACACCCATTTCTGACTACACATGCAAGCGATGTTGCAACCAATCAGAGCCCACCATACAATATCACTTCCCCCCACCCACTGTCTGGGAAAAACAAAGTAGAGCCCCCCCCTGGGAAAATTAGCGATTGCCGTACGTGCTACCCAAATTTTAGTGTAGACGCAGGAAACTTACAATTTCCTCGTCTAATATTACTAACGTTGCCTATATACCTATTTAAAGTTATTATAATAGCTAGCTACTATTTATTAAGCTTAGAATTATAGTAGTTAGAGTTCTATTTATACTCTAACCTATTACTACCTAATAAGTAGCTATAAGCTAAGTTCTAGTATAGTTATATAATAATTTAGACCTATTACTAAAAGGTTACTACTACCTAAATAGTTACTCTAAGTATACTATTACTATTACTATTAAATATAGTTAAGCTAAAATAGTAGACTATAGAGGTTTATTAGCCTACTTACCTAAAATAAAGCTATATAGCTTAATTAATATATAGATTATATAGAATAAAAGCTTACTAATCTTTTACTTATTAAGCTAGACTTATATTTAAATAAAATATAGTATTTCCTTATTAAGTAGTTCTAAATTAATATTATTATAAAAATAATAGGTAATACTCTATAAGTCTATAAATAGAGTAATAAATAAATATATATATTAATATACTAGTAGGATAAGAGTCTTTATAGGTAGTACCTTTAGTAGATTAACTACCTAAGCTATACTATTAATATATTTATTTTCTATAATAAATTAGGTTTTAATAAGTAGAATAGTATAAGAAGGACTAGCTAGATATCTATTAAGTATACTTTATAAGTTAAAAGCTTTCTAAAGTAAAAAGCTTACTACTATATTCTCCTAGTAATTATAGTTAATAGCTTACTTACTATTATAGTATATAAAAGTTATATAATAAAAGAGTTTTTTCTATAGTAGTTATAGAAGAGTATTTTACTAAAGATAAACTTATACCTAAGTTTAAAGTTAATTCTTATAATAAATAATACTTCTTAATACTATTTTAATAAAATCTATAAAGTAATTAGTAAAGTAGGTATAAAAATTAAGTATCTATTACTATACTTACCTAATTTTAACCTAATTAAAGTATATTTTAATAATCTAAAGTACTATTTATATTATTAGTACTAGTATAAGTAGTTAGACTATAGTTTAGATAATAATTTTACTTAGTTTCTATTTTCTTATACCTAGAAGGTTAGGTTAAAAGTTAAAGCTATTTAAGAATATTTCTACTATATATAAGTACTATAAGAAAGAGTAAAATAAGGTAGATATAATAGTATTAGTTAGAAGTTATAAGAATAAAAATTAGGAGAGTTTTTATTAAGTATTTATAGATATATAGAATAATATTTATTATAAGTTAAGCTAGTAGCTAAAGGTTAATATAAATAAATTAGTACTTTACTATAAGTTAATATACCTAATTAATTTAATACCCTACTTAAAGTACTAAAATATATTTAAATATACTATATTTACTTAAATAAGTAGACTTTTTCTCTTTTAAACTTCTTTTTATATTAATAATATCTTTTTATATACTTAATTACTACTTTCTTTACTTAAAATATCCCTTAAATACTTTTTAAATAAATTCTCTATCCTTATAGACTATAAATAGTATAATAGTAAGCTTTTAACTCTTTAGTTAAATATTTAACCTAATTATATAGCTTAGTATTAAAAAAAGCTAACTAGTTAGTTAAATAACTTTCTTAAGCTTTAAAAGATATATATTATTAATATCTATTTAATAATTAATAGACTAACTATCTAATAATCTTTATAATAATAGAATATCTTCTTCTTTCTTATTACTATTAAAAAATATAGTAAAGTCTTCCTTCCTCTTTAGATACTACTTAATAAGCTTTCTAACTAATATTATTTCCTTTAAACCTTACTTAGTAAACTATATATTCTTCTTTTTATAAAAAATATAAAGATTAACTCCTTCCTACTTTATTATACTTAGAAGTTATTTAAGCTACTCCCTTTCTAATAAGCTTTAGAAGTACTTCTAAAGTACTTTTATAATAAACTCTTAATATAGGGCTTTCCTATCCCTATCTACCTATAGTAGTAATAATAATAGTATTACTAAAAGCCTCTACTTCTATAGTAAGCTCTTTAATATCTTTATTATTACTAATACTAGTACTAGTAGAGCTAGAAGCTTATTAAAATTATAAGAAGAAGTAGGTACTAGTAGTAATAGTAGTAGTCTTATAAAGGCTACTTAGCTATACTTAATCCTAGGTAAGTTAATATTAAATAATAGGTTAATAACTATACTAATACTACTTTCCTTCTACTTTTACTACTTCTACTACTTTTTTTTAGGAGGAATAAGGCTAATACTATTATTATTAGGCTCCTCCTCCTTATTAGCTTCTTTCTAAACTTTCTAGTAGTTAAATAAGACTTCTAGTAGGCTTTTAAGTATAGCTTTATTTATAGTAATTATATTAGACTAGACTTTTATATTACTATTAGATAAATTAATATATATATTATTATTTTTAACTTAATACTACTATTATAATAAGTCTCCCTTATCTTTATAATAATAATTAGCTTTATAATAAATACTTTATATATAGTACTATATTTTTATTAACTACTAATACTACTACTATAAAGTACCTACTTTATAGTTTATTTTAATATACTAGTAACTAGTAATAAAGTTATTTTAAAAGGTTTTAAAGGCTAAGCTTTTACTAAGTATTTTAATATTTATTACTTACTTAGTTATTAGTAAATTATTCTTTAAAGTAGCTATTAATTAAGTAATAAAAGACTACTTAAATACTTTAACTACTAGGTACCTTATTAGGTAAGTTTCTTATAGTTTAAGTATTTATTATATTAATAATAGTAGAGTAACTTTAAAAGTATATATAAACTTAAGAAAGAATAATTCTTTAAACTTAAAGAGTATATTTAAAAGATTCTTATAGTTAAGTTCTTTATATACTTTATTCTAATTTTCTATATATATTTCTAACTAGTATATAATAGATCTTTAACTAATAACCTAACTAGCTTTAATAAATATACTTTTTAGGTTAATTTTAATACTTTATTTATCTTTAAATATACTTTTAACTTAGCTTATATTTAACTTCTTAAAGTTATTTATAATACTTATAATCTTTAGCTCTAAATAATTATAGTTAAATAATATAGAGTAGTATATAAGATTTAAAGGTTAAGTAGGCTTTTTATTAAAAATATTAATAGTTAAAGTTAAATATACTTTACTAAAAAGTACCTACTATAAGTAGCTTCTAAGTAACTTAATATTATTATTAGTATTATTTATTAAGAATAGTATATTAATAGTAGGTTCCTTAGCTTTTAGTTAATATATTTCCTCCTCTTCTTCTATATTAAATAGATTATCCTTATTATTAACTTTAATAGTATTTTCTTATACTTACTAAGCTATATATTTTACTATAGTAGCCTTATTTTAGGTAGTCTTTAAAGGTACCTATAAGTACTTTTAAGTAGTTTATTAAAACTTAGCTACTTTAGCTATTAGTTTCTAGGTATATAACTACTTAGATAGTATACTATTCTTATTAATAAACTATATAATTTAGCTTTTAAAGTAAGTTTTATATAGTAAATATTATATAGTTTAGGTTTAATAGGTTAGTTAAAATATATTATCTATAACTTTAACTAGGCTAATATTACCTTATTCTAGGGTAAGTAAGTTATATACTCCTTTATAGGATAGGCTTAAATTAACTATATAGTATAGTATTATAATATCCTATTTAGGTAGTTAATATATTAGTGATGAAGATAACGTTAATATAGTTATTCTGAAGAGAATTGTGAGTTTCCTGTGTCTGCACTAAAATTTGGGTGGCACGTGTGGTAATTGCTAATTTTCCCGGGGGGGGGGCTCTGCTTCGTTTTTCCCAGACAGCACATAGATACTTAGCTAGGTAGGACTGTTGGTGGTAGCCACGGACGGTCACTATTACGGAGTAGTGCGGTGCTAATTGTTGGAATTCCTGACCAATAACAGCACTTGAGGATGATGCTTCGCAACGGAACGCGCTGACTAATACCCACAGCGACCATGGTGCTTCCAATCCCATACAAAGAGCATGAGTTCCTGAGGCCAACTCATCGTTGGCAGCTTGAGTGTTGAAAGATACTACAAGTCCTGTCACTGCTCGCGCAGATGGCACAGTCCCAAACCTCTGATGTGCACGTCGAGCTTGTCGATACTCTCACGGAGTTGTACACGCTCCTGGACACACTGGGCGCCCTGCCAGCCGTGAACCCGGACGACGACGACGACGTCAATGTCTGTCTGCCACCCCACCCGGCGGGCTCTCTCAACGTGCAAGCAGCAGCCGCAGCTGGGTACGCGGCCGAGGCCGTATCTCTCATGTCGGCCCTCCCGTTCCTCGCCGATGAGCACGCGCACAAGCACGGGTCGGGCTACCAGCTGGTGCCCAGCACGTACTGCGTGTCGTACCTGGGCGAGGACGTGGGCGAGGGCGAGGGCGAGTGCCGCCGCGAGATGCTCGATGATCACCTGATGCCGCCAACAGCCCTGAAGCTGACGCAGAGCGACGTGTACGGGGTTGAATGGGTATATGAGGTGGGGACGCGTGAGTGTTGACTTGTCAAACACGAAGCCAGTCACGATGCTGACAGCCAAACGCTCGAGGCCTCCTTACGCCTTGGAAGCCCTTTGATGATGGCCTGTCCGACACCGATGACTATTCGCACGTCACGGCCCTGCCACCACGGCAAGTCGTCGGACCTCTGATAGACCATTACCGCCGCCTGGACTACCTCACCAGTCCCACCGGCGAGGTGGACTTCTCCTCTCCGCTGTTTGCCGAAGCACCCCTGGACCCCGTCACCGGCGAGGCCCAGCCGCCCTCCGACTGGGAGGCTCGTGACGCGACCAAGTGGCGTGCGCAGTACGCTGTGTGGCGGGCTACGCGTGGCATCAAGGACATATATCTCAAGTGTGGCTGGGACGTGGAGAGTTGGCCGCAGCCCGCCTTTCGGAGGGACGAGTTTCTGCGCAGGAGGGCAGAATATTGGACCGATGTGGTGGAGCCTTTGGTCCTGGCTGAGGCTGACCTGTGACCTTAGGAAAGCTTCATTTGCACGCATCTCATTCTTCCATACCACAATAATCACGGCATCGCTCGCTGTTCATGGCTCTCTACTGGCCAGCCCACTTTTGTTTAATCGCGGATAGAGTATCATCTACACAGCGCCACCCTCGCCTTCCGTGTCCAGCTCAGCTATTCGTGGTCTAACATGTCTCTGTCGATGGCTACGACCGGTGTACCATCCATTTTAGCGGGTGCGAATATCCGATCTCTCTTTGTAAACCCCCTCTATTCCCTACAGGCTGCTTTAAAAACTCAAAATATAATATCAAAGAGAATTAGGTTTACTAATACATATAGTATATTAAAGCATATCATAATTAGTTAAGATAACTCTTATACCTACTTAGCTAAAAAGCTTTTTTTCTTCCAGAAGCCTAGTACCTATATGCACGCTGTATCTGGCGCTGCATCTGAAAGGTGGAATTACAAGACTCACAGGGACTTTGGCGTTCCCGAGGTCACGAGTGGTTCGGTTTCACTCGTTCCCATAGTGCTTGACGGCGTTAATTTAGGGTGCTCTCGCCTCACGAGGGCTTCAACCTTGGCGCTTGTCAAAAGCACCGGCGCGCATGGGGACGGCCCAACGCTAAAGCTTGTAGTTCAAATTGTTGCCTCTCGAAGAACACAAGTTTCCAGGGGTAGACTAGAACATTACTACTGCTACAACTTTAATTAATAAACCCTGCTGGACTTATCCAACAAAATAAAGCATGTCTTGTCCTTAATAGATACTTGATATTGTTTCGTGTGGAGCCCATGTGCCTCATGATACCCTATGTGGCTGTTTGTGTGAAAATTGCTAGGACTTTGATTCTACTTACCTGAATTAAGGAACTTTTGTCTATATATAGGTAGACGAATATAGGAAGTATGACGATTGACCTCGTTCTGTTCAGTATTATTATATTGTCACGGGCAGGTCCCCGACTATAGGAGCATCTAGTCTTTAAAAGTCCCAACACAGTTTCACAGTTTTCCGTCTTCTCTTCATGAAATATGAAAACATTACAAGTGAGAGTACTTTTATGGCTCTCTTTAATTGTTTGACTTAGGAATTATACAATACGCTCTTCTCTCGGGCACCAAAAGAACCTCGAGATTCGATTTCAAACAGAAGTGAGATGAGGTGCCAGAGCTAGCACTCTCGAATACGAGATTTCACATCTGCCGGGCTTAGATGAAGTTACCACCGCCGTTGCAGCGAGAAAGAGGGGCGCCATCGGCAATCTTCTTCTGACAGAGGCTGATGTTGCCCTGAACCCACTTCAGACCGCCGCGCTGGCCCTCCTCGTGGGAAGTCGCTTGGAAGCTGCCCTGAGATGTCTGGGTTCGAAGAAGGACTAGTTAGGATCCAAATATCAAACACAACTAGGAGGATCAGAAAAGACTCACCTGTGCACCAATGCAGCCCTTGAGGATACGGCCGGACCGGCGCGTGACGGTGGGCTTAGTGACGACAGCACCCGAGTAGCCTTCAGTGACCTCATAGGCCATAGAAGCTTGATAGGTGGTTGTCCAGGAGTGCGAGTAGTCGATCTTCAGAGCACCCTTGAGGATATCCTTGGTGAAAGTATAATCGAGACCACCGCCGACGGTGAGTCCGTTGGTAACACTGTAGCCCTGGCTGACGGTGACCACAGTACGGGCCCCAACACCGTGCACCTTGAGTTAAATGTTAGTTCAGGATTTGAATACCTATTGATTCCGTGGTGAACCTACAACAGGGGACATCTGCACGTCCCAGTCCACAAAGTTCTCAGTCTTGTCTGTGACTGCGGAAGTGATGACCTGGCATTCACGCTTCTCGTCCCAGTGCTCGTCCCTGGTCGATATGACGTTTCCGGCGGGCTCGTCGACGGCGTGAAGCTGGTTCAGCTGGGGCTCAATGATGCCGGTCCAGGTATCTTGATCCACGATCTCCGCACGGTTCCCGCCAAAAAGCAGGACCTCGTTAGCCTTGAGTACCCTGCCAGGAACCCAAACGGTGCTGTTGTACTCTTGGGGCAGGGCGAAATCACCGGTGAACGGGAGTGCTGACCCAGACCGAGCAACAGACACGGGGCTGCTGCTGGCCACCGAGGCCAGGAAAGCGGCGATGATGATAG
The DNA here is from genome assembly GCA_000800745.1 of Diaporthe longicolla. Taxonomy (NCBI): domain Eukaryota; kingdom Fungi; phylum Ascomycota; class Sordariomycetes; order Diaporthales; family Diaporthaceae; genus Diaporthe; species Diaporthe longicolla. The sequence continues at coordinate 67,934 of JUJX01000131.1, read as the reverse complement.
TGGGATTCATGATGGCTTGAAAAGTTATTGGGCTGAGAGATCGACTGAAATAGGTGGAAAGAGTGATCAAGATCTAGAAGAAAGCGAGAGACTAAGAGGTATGGCACTGCTTGATGACTCCCGGTACTCTTCTGTTTGGAGAGCAATGACGAGGGCAGTTTTATACATATCGCTTGTCATGTGGCTTCCGCTGCTATGAGACATGCTATGAGCACATATTCCATGGTAAGATAGATGTTCATGACTAGCTTCCCACCGCCGTTCCTCTCGCCTTTGCACGGGGAGTGAGGGCCAACCATTGATCTCTGAGGTGAAAACGCCCATAAACAACCCAATTCTCGTGCTACCCATTCAAACTCTGCATACAAGATAGGCCTGATCCTTGCCGGCAATTAGGGTCTATTGATTTGTTTGACTCGTCATGGTGATCACTTGGTACCTCGCTTCCCCATCAACTGCCATTGTGTTCTATCTAAATCACAGCGGGCCAAATGTCTCAATTCAGAAACTGACTCTGCCCTTTCTCAGCTCAATTCTCCACCCTTGGCTACAATTCATCAGGAGTATGTTGTTGGTCACTGTATTTTAGAATTCCTCTCGTATTGGGCTCAGCAAATGGAGATCTGTGGGTCGCGGAAGAATGCCGTGAGGTCCACCATCACACAACTTGTACGACAAGGGGAAACCATTTTAAACGCCGTGGTGTTGAGGAAGATAAACTCATAACAGACGTGAGCTTATCGTCGCGGACTTGGTTCATGATCACTGCCAAAGCCCCTTCTCCTTTGCCCAATCGCTTGTCACCATCCTCGATGTAATCTCGAGTCGTACCGAGCTGGACTATCACATGAGGTGAACAGGTCTAGGCTCGCGATGTTTCCGTTTCCTGACTCAGATGGCGTGTGGTAAAAGAGGGATCAACATTCCAAACGTCGATTTAAGCTTAAATGCAAAGCTTTGTAGGGCTCAGTGTAGCCAAGGCGAGTGCTGCCTAGCGTGGGTATAGCTCCATAGGTCTGAGTCGCTACAGTTCATTCGGAGATCTACAACGGCACTCAACATGTCTCTATTTGGTGAGATAGTACCCGATAGGCTGGGCTCCCCACGTGTCTTCTGCTTGTTCCGCACGAGCTTCTTATCTTGGGCAAGCCTCTAGTTCGTTGATCTTTGCTTCATTTGCCGAATTTGGCCTGGGGCTCCGGTCGAGCTGAGCAGTGGTCGATCCACTTACATGTCCACTGTCTCGAGCTCGCTGGAGCAATCTGAGGGGCGTGAAACCCAACAAGTTGAACTCGAGCGCAGTACGCTCAAAGTCGCGGGCGGAAATAATAGCTCGAAATAGAACACAGGATCAATTACAAGTCAGCTATGGAATGGGGCCTGGACTCAGCGAGCAAGCGTGTGAGTGGTCGTGAGACGAGAACGCATTGGTGCCAGACGATGACATCCGCATGATCGTATCTCGGTGCAACCACGCCAATTGATAACTAAGATGGGGCTAGGAGATGTTAATCTTATAAGATGATTGTCTCCCGTGTCTCCCCTCTTGCCCGATTGGAATTCACAAAATCGACCACGCTCAACTGTTTGTCCAGGAAGATCGGATCCTCATCTTCAGTCTTCCAACCCCTTTCAAAATGCTCTTCAAGCAAGCTCTCATTATTGGTTTCATGGCGGCCACGTAAGTGCTCTCTTCCAACATAAACTCTTTATGTAATCGACTTTCGTGTGATAGAAACTTACATCAGTACGATACCTGCAGGACACTGGCTGACTTGCACCACATTGCGTACTGCCGTGGTGAAGACTACGTCTGGGGCAACGATATCGACTCGACTGCCACCGAATGTGCATGCAAAGCCTACAAGAATCGCAACCAAGGCACCGACTGGTGGAACACATGCCCCGATTGCACTTACGACGGAGTGTATTGCAACTCAAAATCGAAGCACATTGGTGGAGACGAGGTAGCTCCATTTCACACCTCTGATTCTACTAGGGACTTGATGAAACTGACACTTCGACATAGATAACCTATTACTGTGAAAAGATTTGCCACGCTAAAGGTGCAGTGACAGATAAGAGCGTCTGATAATTTTGAAGTCCACGGGCGGTGACTGGAGGAATTGGTTCGAGAAACTCGCGATCCTGCTCTATGATGATTACTTTCCATAAATCTCTTCATATTAAATAATGGTACATGCGCATTAATTAATATTTTATACTTGTGTTGAGACCCGATACCTGAGGAGGCACATTATTTCAATTCTGATCTCCCGTACTCTGTTGTGATATCTCTTCAGAGAATAAGCTGCATCTTCTCAGGTGGAGGCGCTTGAAATAAGATGTAGTACGTTGAATGTATTTCCGATTTGCATGCATGAGTTGAAATTATCTTGTAGCACCAAACCTACATTGCTCATAGCTGTAAAAATGGACAAACTTCATTTAGAACAAGGCAGACATGCCATTGCACCCACGAAACAAGAGATAACTCAAGTAGACCCCCGGACAGGCGAATCACGAACATGGTTCCAAGCCGTCGGTTCTTCATATGCAAATAAGATGACAAAACTAAAGCGTCTTCAATTTGAAATACTTCGCTTTCGGGTTCGCGTTGACAAGCGCCGAATATGTCTTCATTTGCACTTGAGATACTGACTGAGTCGGGTGGCACCTGGGAACGCAACTCATCTCGGATCCACCGATCTCTGAGCGGGTCCTCTGAGATCCATCTTCCCACCTCAGTTGTACTATGATCCCTGAAATTCCGGGGCGCTTAAACTTCCGGCCATATCCCGAACAAATAGGACCACGTTGGTTCCCCAGGCGATAGCCGTGGCATGATAGTTGAGGCGACTTCGCAGAGTTGGGCGGGATGAGATAGGTAGGATTAGAATGACACGAGTAAGTCACGGAGAGACATCCCATGGGATGATTTCCAAGCTAGTGCCAGCTTGAGCGGGTCTGTAGTATTTTCACAAATCTCGGTGGGAGATACAGTCAAGCCGGATGTCAGTGGCATATGTTTTGGGAGGCTGCTGGTTGTCAGCTGCGCCTCATGATGTGCACTGGATGGCACAGAGTAACCTCTTACAGAAAACTCCTGACTCGTCTATATCTTTTGTTTTCTCGGTGCAAGGCCTCCAGAAAAAACATAAAGTCAACCAGAACCCCATCTGATCTGTTAGATTCGGGGTTCAAATTTCAATTTGTTCCTTCCATTACTAGTAGAATTGAATACACTTGGGTCAAAGTGGAATATCCGTGGCACTCACTCGCCCAAACCTCCTACACTACACTGTGTCCCGTTGCTATCTAGTTTCAGCATTGGTTTACTATCTAAAACCCAAGCAATATGCAGATCAGCCACATGTTCTCTGTTGTGGCCTTGATGGTCTCTGTTACTATTGCTGTATGTTCCACACCAACCACTAACTTACCCCCCAAACAGATAAGCCATGTACGCATCCAGTGCTTGCACAGTCTAACGTCTTTCCTCTATCTTCCAGTGTGACCCAAGCCAGGACTGTTGCTGGGCCGATAGGGGTGCTTGTAGAAGGCAGCACAGGACTCGGAATGGTGTATGTGATGAGCCAGCCTATATGCTTGACTTCTGCAGCAACTTTGGTGTTTCCTGCGTAAGTGATAGTCTTGCATTTCTCCAAAATCACTTTTTTCCCCAGTGAAAATTTGCGCGTGGCTAATAATTGTGTTTCAAAAGGGCGCGGACTGCTGTGCTATTTCGACTGGCTGGGGACGTGGATGCCCGTGAGCAGAATGCGGGCTCCTGGAGTCGATATCACCGGGGTGTGACTATCCAAAGCGCAGTGGCCAGGTGTTGATTATCAAATGAGTTCTCAATGCCAGTCAATGATTGGAATACCTTCTCTGCGTCGCCCTGTCCGTTCAAAATACTACACGCGATGTCGTCCACGGTCCAACGCCATGGGTCATTTGGAATTGCATCCTATCCAATTCAAATGATATATACCTTCCATGCAAGGGAAGCACCAAATAGCAACGTTACTTTCCCATAGCCGCAAGCAGGTTCTTGTGAATCTGCTCAGCACCAGACTGAATCTGGCCCTTGACCAACCCCTTCAGCATCATACTGCAATCAACGTGGTATCTCACTTTCAGCTGCAACCCATCCGATCCTTCTTCGACCGTCCAAAGCCCTTCGTTGACGACCCCCATAGCGGAGCTGGCGCGATACCACAACCCATCCACCAGGTCGACAACCTCGTACTCGGTGTTGACCTTGGAGTCAAAGACGGGGTTGGGGACGTCGTTCCGCACGGTGTACACCTTTACGTCGGCGCTGGAGCCGGTGCTGCGGGACTGGATGTCTGAAGGGACCTTGTGGTCGGTTCCGCCGTCGTTTGGTAGCTCCTTGTGCTCCTTGTAGTGCTCTGCCGCGCGGAAATATCCGTCGTGGTCGTGCAGCACCGCTACTGCCTTTTCTTTGTTCACGCCTGCGGGGACATGGCCCGAGTAAGTTATTTCGAAGCGGCCTATAAACCGCTTGTTAGCCGGAGATTTGCTTCGCTCGGAACTTGCACCTACCCATCGTTGTAAGATGGAAACAGATTACTGAGAGGAAATGGACGAGCAGGTGCTGAGAGCTTGCGAATGATGACGAACTCCGACGCGGAACGTTGGAAGGGAGAACTACGACTATTTATGACCGTTGCCCTATGCGAAAGAAGCTCGCGGTGTTAATGACAAACGACGTTGATACTCGTCTGTTCTGTCATTTGTGCAGCACGGCTGTCAATTGGGGGACAAGCCACTGTCTCGGAAAAACGAAGTAATACCC
>JUJX01000131.1:15797-63105 GCA_000800745.1 Diaporthe longicolla | reverse complement strand
CCCCCCCCGGGAAAATTATCAATTACCGCATGTGCTACCTAAATTTTAGTGTAAACTAAGGGAACTTATAATTCTCACCAGAACAACTATATTAATATTATTAATATTACTAATATACTAACTACTTAAATAGAATATTATAATACTATACTATATAGTTAATTTAAGCTTATCTTATAAAGGAGTATATAACTTACTTACCCTAGTATAAGGTAATATTAGCCTAGCTAAAGTTATAGATAATATATTCTAACTAACCTATTAAGCCTAGACTATATAATACTTATTATATAAGACTTACTTTAGAAGTTAAATTATATAGTTTATTAATTAAAATAGTATACTATCTAAATAATTATATACTTAAAAGCTAATAGTTAAGGTAGTTAAATCCTAATAAATTATTTAAAAGTACTTATAAATATTCTTAAAGACTACCTAGGATAAAGCTACTATAGTAGAATATATAGCTTAGTAGATATAAGAAAATACTACTAAAGTTAATAATAAGGATAATCTACTTAATATGAAAAAAAGGAGGAAATATACTAATTAGAAGCTAAGAAACCTACTATTAATATACTATCCCTAGTAGATAATACTAATAATAATATTAAGCTACTTAGAAGCTACCTATAGTAGGTACTCCCTAATAAAGTATATCTAACTTTAACTATTAATATCTTTAATAAAAAGCTTATAAAACCCCTAAATCTTATATACTATTTTATACTACTTAATAATAATTATCTAGAACTAAAGATTATAAGTATTATAAAAAACTTTAAGAAGTTAAGTATAAGCTAAGTTAAAAGTATATTTAAAAATAAATAAAGTACTAAGATTAACTTAAAGAATATATTTATTAAAGCTAGTTAGGTTATTAGTTAGAGGTTTATTTTATATTAGTTAGAAATATATAAGAAAAGTTAAAATAAAGTATATAGAGAACTTAACTATAAGAATCTCTTAAATATACTCTTTAAGTTTAAAAGACTATTCTTTTTTAAGTTTATATATACCTTTAGAGTTATTCTATTACTATTAATATAGTAAATACTTAAACTATAAAGAACTTACCTAGTAGGGTATTTAGTAGTTAAAGTATTTAAGTAATCTTTTATTAGTTAGCTAATAGCTACTCTAAAGGATAGTTTATTAATAACTAGGTAAGTAATAAGTATTAAAATACCTAGTAGAAGCCTAGCTTCTAAAACTTCTTAGAATAACTTTATTACTAGTTACTAGTATACTAAGATAGACTATAAAGTATTTACTTTATAAATATAGTATTAATAACTAATAAAGATATAATACTATATATAAAGCTTTTATTATAAAGCTAATTATTATTATAGAGATAAAGGGGATTTATTATAATAGTAGTATTAGGTTAAAAATAATAATATATATATTAGTTTATTTAATAGTAATATAAAAGTTTAGTTTAATATAATTACTATAAATAAAGCTATACTTAAAAGTTTATTAGAAGTTTTATTTAATTATTAAAAAGCTTAGAAAGAAGCTAATAAAAAGGAGGAGTCTAGTAATAATAAGGTTAACCTTATTCCTCTTAAGAAGAAGTAGTAGAAGTAGTAAAAGTAGAGAGAAAGTAGTATTAGTATAGTTATTAATCTATTATTTAATATTAACTTATTTAAAACTAAGTATAGCTAAGTAACCTCTATAGGACTACTACTATTACTACTAGTACTTACTTCTTTTTATAATTTTAATAAGCTTCTAGCTCTATTAGTACTAATATTAGTAATAATAAGGGTACTAGGGAGCTTACTATAGAAGTAGAGGTTTTTAATAATATTATTATTATTACTACTATAGGTAGATAGGGATAGGAAAGCTTTATATTAAGAGTTTATTATAGAAGTACTTTAGAAGTACTTCTAGGGCTTATTAGAGAAGGAGTAGCTTAAATAACTTTTAAGTATAATAAAGTAGGAAGGAGTTAATCTTTATAGTCTTTATAGGAAGGAGAATATATAGTTTACTAAGTAAGGTTTAGAGGAAATAATACTAGTTAGAAAGCTTATTAAGTAGTATTTAAAAGGGAAGAAAGACTTTATTATATTTTTTAATAGTAATAAAAAAGAAGAAGACTTTCTATTACTATAGAGATTATTAGATAGTTAGCTTATTAATTACTAGGTAGATATTAATAATATATATCCTTTAGAGCCTAAAAGGGTTATTTAACTAATTAGTTAGTTTTTTTTAATACTAGATTATATAATTAAGCTAAATACTTAACTAGAGAGTTAGAAGTTTACTATTATATTATTTATAGTTTATAAGGATAAAGGATTTATTTAAAGAATACTTAAAAGATATTTTAAATAAGGAAAGTAGTAATAAAGTATATAGAAAGATATAATTAATATAGAAAGAAGTTTAAGAGAGGAAAAGTCTACTTATTTAAAGAAATATAGTATATTTAAATATATTTTAATACTTTAAATAAAGTATTAAATTAATTAGGTATATTTATTTATAATAGAGTACTAATTTATCTATATTAACTTTTAGCTACTAGCTTAACTTATAATAAATATTATTTTATATACTTATAAATACTTAATAAAAACTCTCTTAATTTTTATTCTTATAACTTTTAACTAATACTATTATATCTACTTTATTTTACTCTTTTTTATAATACTTATATATAATAAAAATATCTTTAAATAGCTTTAAGTTTTAATTTAACCTTTTAAGTATAAGAAAATAGAAACTAAATAAAATTATTATTTAAGCTATAATTTAACTATTTATATTAATATTAATAATATAAATAGTACTTTAGATTACTAAAATATACTTTAATTAAGTTAAAATTAGGTAAGTATAATAGTAAATACTTAACCTTTATACCTACCTTACTAATTACCTTATAGATTTTATTAAAATAATACTAAAAAGTATTATCTATTATAAGAATTAACTTTAAGCTTAAGTATAAGTTTATCTTTAGTAAAATATTCTTCTATAGTTACTATAAGAAAAACTTTTTTATTATATAACTTTTATATATTATAATAGTAAATAAGTTATTAACTATAATTACTAGAAGAATATAGTAGTAAACCTTTTACTTTAAAAGGCTTTTAACCTATAAAGTATACTTAATAGGTATCTAGCTAGTCCTTCTTATACTATCTTATTTATTAAAACTTAATTTATTATAGAAGATAAATATATTAATAATATAGCTTAACTAGTTAACTTATTAAAGATATTATTTATAAAAGCTCTTATTCTACTAGTATACTAGTATATATATTTATTTATTACTCTATTTATAAGCTTATAAAGTATTATTTATTATCTTTATAGTAATATTAATTTAAAATTACTTAATAAAGAAATACTATATTTTATCTAGGTATAAGTCTAGCTTAATAAGTAAAAGATTAGTAAACTTCTAATTTATATAATCTATATATTAGTTAAGCTATATAGCTTTATTCTAAGTAAGTAGGCTAATAAATCTTTATAGCCTACTACTTTAGTTTAACTATATTTAATAGTAATAGTAATAGTATACTTAAAGTAACTATTTAGGTAGTAGTAACTCTCTTTTAATATTACTAGATAGTAGCTTTACTATATTAGAACTTAGTTTATAGCTACTTATTTAGTAGTAATAAGTTAAAGTATAAATAGAACTTTAAATACTATAATTCTAAAGGTAATAGGTGGTGACTAGCTATTATAATAACTTTAATTAGGTATGTTAGTAATGTTAATAATGTTAATATGGTTGTTCTAGTGAGAATTGTTGGTTTCCTAACTGTCTAGCTAAATTTAGGTGGTATGTTTAGTAATTACTAATTTTCCCGGGGGGGGGGGCATTACTTCGTTTTTCCAAGACAGCAGGTGATTGGCTGCTTTCGAACCAAGGCCTCAGCACAGCCCACTGTTTCAACATCACGACCACGCTTCTTAATCGTATTCGCATCTATATTGCCATAAGAAGAAATTTCGTAAGCATTGTACAGGATCATAACACAATATGACCCCACTTCCTCAGCTTGTTATGTGTTATCAAAGTAGGCAGGGTGTTCGGCAACGGACGAGGCGCTTCAACATTGAGTCATCGACGGCAACATGCCTGTGCGGCAACGGTTTGAGATTTCTATGTGATATGCGAACAGCGAAGGCTTGCCGGAGCAATTAGGCCCCGAGTAGTCGCTCTATGCCAGGTATGTACACGTTTGTTCCGGCCGCCTGGGCTAGCCCGGGCTGTCCAGAGGCTCTCGCTCTAGTTTCTTAACGCGCCGAGCCGATGGTTGATATTCCAATCAATGTGTTTCACCCAATTCGACATCCTCGTCTTCAGGATAGGCTCGTACTCGGGCATCTGCATCATTTTCTTGACGAAAAACCCGCTCTCCCCGCGTTCCACAGAGCGGAGGACATAGTCGATCCGATGCAGAACCGACTTGGTCTCCTCGTCAAACTGCAGTCCCGCGTGTCGCATCTCCTCAAGGAGCGCAAATACTCCGGGCACGTCGCCGAAACGCTCCCACATGACGCTCAGTAATTTGTTGTAGAATGATGTGCTGACGCCGAGAACATATGAGGGGAGCCCAAGCTCTTTGATGCGTGGCAGGAGCGAGAATGCCAATGGAGATGGCCGAGAGAACTTCTCGTCAAGCATGTGCAGGGCATCGAGGAGGAGCATGGGGTAGATCGGCCCGTAGGTGTCCATGTTAAGAAGAGGTTTGGGAGCCGCCATCGAGGCATCGGCATTGGCACCTTCGTCTGCTGCGGCCGCCTTCTTGTTCCTTCTTCGCTTCTGTTTTTGCGGTTTGGGTTCTGGCTGCGGTGCCGCGAGCCCGAGCTTGTCGACCAGACTGAAGACTTCCTTCTCAACGACGTCCCAGAGCGCAAAGTCGTTCTCGGCCTTTTTCATCTTGTCCTTGATCGTGAGCCTCGCCTCCCGGCGCGATGCGTCAGCCCCCACCTTCCTAGCCAGATCATCAGTCGATGCGACGACCTCCACTGCGTCCTTTTCTAGCCCCAGGTCTTCCTGGCCGCCGCCTTCTGTAGCCACGGGGATATCTCTGGCAGACTCCATCATGCCATAAGCCGTTCTTGCCGCCCGCCTCAGGCTCGGCGGGAACTGTAGGAGTGCCTCTTCCCGGTCGGCGGCCGAGAATGTCGACTGGAGTGGCGAGAGGGGGTCCAGTCCATTGACATTTGGCGTGGACCCTGCCTGCTTTTCGGCGGCATCCTGCATGATGGCGCTGACATTGAATGAACCGCCATCGTAAAGACCCTTCAGAAAGTTGGGTTCTGTCTGCGCGAGGCTCGGCGGATTATCTTTCTTCGGAGTGACGGCGGGCAAGCTCTTGCCCTTCTCGCTGATCTCCTTGAAGATCTCCTCGAAGGCCTGACGCTCGAGGGGGGTGATTGTGCCTGTGTCTCCGGCTCCTGTACCTCTGACCGCGTCCGGGTTCTCGAGCTCGGGAGGCAGTTCGAAGGGGATTGGGTCGCGTTCGGCTTGCCGTCGTCGGCAACTTGGCGTAACGTGCAGCGATCGGGCGAGGCGAGTTGGTGCTACAGGCCCGACTCTTGCGAACCGGGCCAGGGTCCGTGTCTGGAACAGGAACGGTGTAAGTGTGGCAGACATTTCGAGTCGAGAGGTTTCATGCTCAGCAGTAAGCTCTGCGGGCTGTCGCAGCAGAGAGAGCAGCCGGCGATACAACATGCGGCGCCTCTCCAAAATTTCGGGCGATAAGAAGCTTGGGCGCTCGGGCCAGCCCTCCTCTATCAGTGACCGACCCCTGCGCTATTCTTCAGCCCAGCTCCAGCCAGCTCCAGGCCNCCCCCCCCGATCCGGCCTCCACCAGGAACGTGCAAGCGTGTGCCACTCGCGTCTCGCCGCCGCGGTCCGGCGCGTCACATTTTAAAGTGCCTTTTCTTTGACGCATCCATTATCTTGCCATTGCCGCCCACCACACACGTATTTTTCTCAGTCTCGCCTGGGCCATAGGTTCCTGTTGAGCACCAAACTTGTTGTTTTCGAATTGCCTCATTTGGCAGTCTAAAAATATGCCTGTTAAGAAGCAGAAGGAAGCCGTGTCGGCTTTTGAGGCAAGACGCCTGAACAACATCAAAGCCAACAATGAGATTCTTAAGGACCTCTCGAGCACGGCTGCAAAGATTGCTCCGCCTCCGCCTCCGAAGCCTCAACCTCGCCCGCGGCCTAAGAGGCAGCCTGTCGAGAAACGAGAGCAACCCGTGAGGGAGAGGGCGGTGGCCACTCGCGCCAGCTCACGTCTCAAGGGGGAAACCCCAAAGCGCGAAGCTGAAGATGCGCTACCCGCCGCGCTCTTCCCTCCGGATAGGCCGGCAAAGAAGGCAAGGGTCAATGAGGACCTGAATCTTGGCGATATCCTGGTCGAGGGCCGCAAGTTCACCAACGGGGTCGATGCCATCACAGGCCTCGTTGCCCTGCCAAGGCTGGGTGCGGAACCCGGGGTGCGGACATTTGACGAGGATGATATCAAGGAGACCACCGACGAAGACCTGCGAAAAACGCGCGAGAAGATGAACAGCTTGGAACTTTACGATAAGTGGGCTGTGAACGGTGAGTTGACAGCTCCTGGAAACGGCCCTGTCTGAGCTGGCAGCTGACTTGAACACACCGCAGACATTAAAATTGTACCACAGCGCATTTACTCGATGGGGTTCCACCCAACCGAGGAGAAGCCACTCATTTTTGCCGGAGACAAGGAAGGCGCCATGGGAATCTTCGACGCATCTCAGGAAGTCCCGGACGACGACGACGAAGACGCCGATATTCCTGATCCTGTCATTGCAGCGTTCAAGACACACACGAGAACCATTTCCTCATTTCACTTCCCGCTCACAGACTTGAAATCAGTTTACACAGCTTCATACGACTCCTCGATTAGGAAATTGGACCTTGGAGCTGGCACCCCGGTTTCTGTACAAATATTTGCACCTGACGACGACGACGATCTACCTATTAGCGCGATAGACATGGCCCAAAATGACGCCAGCACTATTGTTTTCTCGACACTCTCAGGGTCTGTCGGTCGATACGACGTCCGGACCAAGGACGACGCAGAGATCTGGGAGCTCTCCGATTCTAAGATTGGTGGCTTCTCATTACATCCCCATGCCCCCCACCTCTTTGCAACGGCTTCGCTCGATCGTACCATGAAGATATGGGATATGCGAAAGATCTCAGGCAAGGGTGAATCGCGGCACCCGGCCTTGATCGAGGAGCATGTTTCGAGGCTGTCAGTATCACATGCGTCTTGGAGCCCCGGTGGTCACATCGCCACCAGCTCCTACGACGATACCATCAAAATTTACGACTTTAGCGATGCCACCTCGTGGAATGTGGGGCACAAGATCAAGGACAGGGAAATGAAGCCATCGAGCATCGTCAAGCACAATAACCAGACGGGGAGGTGGGTGACAATTTTGAAACCCCAATGGCAGCGGCGGCCATCAGATGGCATTCAGAAGTTTGCCATTGGAAACATGAACCGGTTTGTGGATGTGTACGATGCGAACGGCGAGCAGCTGGCCCAACTGGATGGTGAGGGCATTACCGCTGTGCCGGCCGTGGCGCATCTGCATCCGTCCCAGAACTGGGTTGTCGGTGGCACGGCCTCAGGAAAAGTATGTCTTTGGATGTAGACTGGGGCACTTTTGTTGGGAAACGTTGGAAAGAATGTACTGATATCCTGTAAACGACAAGCATGCAGCATGTCTTCACCTGGTTTCCTTTGGCTATGTCGATAGTGTCCAGGTTGCGAACCGTCTATGTTGGTACAGACTACAAACTGGTGCCTGGTGTTTCGCGTTCTGCCCTCCATCTAAGAACCCACTCTTCTCCGCCGGGCAAATGACACCCTCCATCCTGTCCAGCGGAAGCCGAGCCAGTCTGATCAGTTTCATGCAGTCAACTGGCTTAAGGACCTCTCTCAATAAGCTGACTATGAATGTATCTCGTCAGCTGTCCCCATCGAGTGATGACTGCTGGTCATGCAGGGCAGGGGCACATTCATTCAGCGGGGTGTTCCCGTTCTTAACATTGTGATTGTGAGTAAACCCGATCACCGGGTCTATCTAACTTCCTGGTCATGTACTCTAGCGAACGGCGCTCTGAGCGGAACCATCTGGTGGGGACTGCGACGAGCGGCACAGCAAGGGATGGATTTCCTGGCCAATGCGATGTAACGCGATCTCACCAAAAGGTCGAATTGTAGGGCGGACACACACGGCGCTTCCCAATGCCACCAGCCGTGTTCAATCTCCAACACAAAATTCGTCGTGAGCCCCTAATTAAACACTTGGGATCCCTTAATCCATCAACCACGGGCCCCCGAGCTTTTGGGCTTCCCTTACAAGTCTTCGGCCACGCTTTGGATCCTGTTTCAGCTTGACACACGTTGGCCCAGTCAACCTTCGTCTCTACCTCCAGCATGGCACTGAGCGAAAGTCTTGACGGACTGTCGTCTGGCGTGCAGCATTTCATACCGACTATCGTCACAATTTCTGTTCTCTACGCCAGCTGGAGAATATGATCAGACTGTCCAGGTGTATTTGGCACTAATGTCGATGCCTTTGATGCCCAGTGTGATATAAACGACAAGAGCTTAGAGCGCAGCACCAGTTGGCGGCCCTTCCGCGGTGCGAAGACACATTGCCCAGGTCGATTTCTGGCAAGGAGAGAGGTATAAATGTTCTTGGCTCTGGCAATATTCCGATTGGATGTCAAACTTGTGCCGCGGCCTGGCGAGAGTGTGCCTCGGTTTCCTCATGTTGACACGTCCGTATTCTTGCGGGTGGCTTGCTGCCCCCAGAACAATTAGATGATGTATTTCTAGAGATCAAATGTAAGACTTGGACAGTATTTACAATTCGATACAATCTAGCATGCACCGTTTGCCCAGCTTGAGCCTGGGCCCACAAGCAAGGTCCGGCCGGTGTCATTCAACTCAGTTAGCCCACATTATTCAGTTGTTGTGATCAGACCCGCAGTAGATCCGCTTGTCATTTCATAGATACAATTTATTCTACAGCACTGCCAGGCCTACTGCGGACAAGAGGAAACTCCAGGAATTCTCAATTACCTGTACCTAAGTCTCTAAATAGAATAAAATGAACTGCGGCATTTGATGCGCTCCAGGGTTATTCAAGAGCTCGGACGATCTGGGGAAGATTAACTCGAACATTAAGTTTATCCCTCGATAAGACTTTAAGTTTAATTATGTACATGAAAACTTTCGACCTTTTTTACCGAGTTCTAATCATCCACTTCTACGTAGGTCCCACTCTCAGAACCTAGTAGAAAACGCAGCTCTCGGTGGGCTGCTCGATCTGCTGTGCGTTGACCTGGAAGACGGTGCACTTGTCCTTACCGACCTCCTTGCCGTATGCCTTCTCCGGGTAGACCCAGTACTCGCCCTCGGCGACGTCTGGGCAGGCCAGCCACTGGCTGTCGGCGGCCTCGGCTCCGCTGTAGTACAGGTAGATCTGGTCCTGCTCGGCGCCCATCAGGGCAAAGGGTCCTGCGGGGGCCCCGCCGGGTGTGCCCGCAGGGGTCAGGGCCAGCAGGCCGTCGGCTGCGCCGGAGATGTCGACGTAGGCTGGGGACATGTTAGCTATTGTTGTGAACCGTGCTAGGCAGGCGGGGCGGATGCTATGTTGTGTGTGCTTTTGTCTGGTTGGTGATGCAAGTTCACTTACCGTATTGTTGGTGGGATGTTCCGTCGTTGTAGACTGCCATGGCCTCATCGATGATGGTGACAGCTGGGGTGGCGTCGCCACATGAGGAGTTAGACTGGATGCCGACGTGCCAGTGACGGCCGAAGGGCTTCAGAGCCTCGCCGTCGATGGGGGAGCCTGGTGCAGAGGCGACCAGGTTGTAGTACTGCTCAGTCTGGGCGAAGGCGCTGCTGGCGCAGGCGAGGGCGGCGGCGAATACGGCAGAGGTCTTCATTGTGAATTTATGTGGTGTTGAATATATGTGATTCGGGTTGATGTCGAGACTAACGAGTGTCGTGTATTGTATTAGATTGAAGACTGGTGGTGAGTTGGACCTGTTGTTTCCATTTCCCAAGTCCGTCTCTATGGTGCTTCTTTATATGCGTTCCTCAGGTTCAGTGCTGTTGGGACGTGCCTTGTTCTGAGTCGGTGTGTTGATTATCCCTGTTAAACACGAACGCTAAACAGAGGGAAAGTGGTACCAAGTTGGTCGTATTGACTTGGCAATGCGATCATCCGCTCCACATTTTGCCACCCCACAATCTCCTTGCTTGATGCGTTTCTTTTTTGAGTGCTGGAGTTGTCCTCAAACCCCTTTTCTCAATGGCTCGTGCCCGGCTTGGTGTGCGGGTTCCTTGGGAAACGGGGACTAAAGTACGGGGTTATGGAGCACTGCGCTGTGGATATACCGCATTTGTGAAGACATGGACACACTATTTTCACCTCCCATTATTCACAAGTCAGGTATGCCACGATGCCCGCCTCAACATCCTGTCCAGTACGGCAATGACACTTTCTGATCGCATCCCCCGCCGCTCCGGTTAACAAGCCGAGGCTTCCGCTTTGTTCCAAGGTTTCTCATGAAGACCACCTGGGCAACATGGTTACTGCTGAATCAGAACTAGTTGATTCCTTCAAAGATCTGCCACGTATTCTAATCTCTTGAGGGCTTTCAGCGGACTCCTGGACATCGGATTCTAGAAAGAAAAAAAGGGTAGGACGCTAGGTCTAATACATTCACTGCTCGGCCGAGTCCCTCGAGGCCCAGGCTTCACGGGGAAGACGACGCGACGCTTGGGGCCTAGGAGCAGCCCTCAAAAGGTGGGCCTGCCTGAGGGTCACAAAGAAGGCGGTGCAAGGACAAGTTGATCAGGCCACTCAGGTTGTTCCTTGTAGTAAGACCAAGCAAGCCACCCCACTTCCTCCTTAACCAAGAATAACTAGTTCTTCGCTCACAACGGCCTCGTTCCATGCCTCCTGATCAATACCCGCAGCGTCGACTCGGTACCAGATCCCGCCCTTCAATTCGACCTCAAGAACGTGCACAGTCTTTATTCCCCTTTTCCCGCCAGGCCCGCAGCCCAAGCAGATGAAGTCTCTCTCCATCTGTTCTCCGTGGTCCAAGTCTCCAATACGCTCTGCTACGTACTGTCCCACGGGATGTCCGTACCTGTTAAGAATCTTTGTTTTGACCATCTTGCCTGGGCCATCAGTCTTGCGTAGGCCTAAATAGGCGTCCAGGATGCTCACAGTATTCTTGGTTGCTGGAAATTTTGCGCGCTGTGTCTTCAACATGAGACATTGGTCATCAGGTATGTCCCTCGCGGACTTGTTGCATTTCTGCTAAATAGTTTCAACTTCGTCGAGTGAAGGCATCTCCACGGTCTCGGACTCCCTGCTCCCTTTTTTGGGCAACAATCTCCAATGGAGGGCTATTTAGAACAAAGCATACGACCAAATGCATCTGAATTGGGAGACTACATGTTCGTTTCTATTAGCAATCGATCAATAATGAGGGTAGACGTACACAAGAGCAGATTGGATTCAGCAGCTCCCAGGTGTGGGATTGACGGCTAGTCCAAACTGACGAACGGGAAAATCTCGACAGGGCTACCTTAAATTCGACTGGGGAGAGATTCAGCTCATATAGGACGGTTCCCATGCCATCCGGGACCAGCTGGGATATCGACAGCGACAATGCAGGGGAGTCGACGGCAATGTTGTCACGCATGTCCTTCTAGCTGGTTGCTCTAGGAAACACCAGTGGAGCTTGTGCTCAAACCCTTCGAGAGGTATCCCCCCAGTGGGCTTGCGAGGGATCGAGACTCCCGGCAGGCCGGCGTGAGCAGACTTCCCCGCCGCCGCAACCAGAGTGACCTTCGAGCAGAGGTAGATGCCGCCCACGCTGCTGATCTGTTCCGACTTGTCTAGAGCATTATCCTGGATGGTACACAACGCGTCAACCCAGAGAAATGGGGTCAAGAGGTCCTTTGTGATGTAGATTGCGTCTTGGATCGACTTTGGCAAATCGTTCAGCGAGCCCGGGAGCTGCAGAGCATCCACGTCTGCCTGCACGAGGGCATTCTGCAGAGGCCCTCCCCATACATAACTCAAAGTGGCATATTCAAGAGACCTACGCTCGACCTGGCGGAACCGAACCAGCCACATCTATGAAAGCTATGCAAAGGAGATGCTGGCCTTCTGCCCTGGCCCGTTGGCCTTGTACCAGGTGTCGGCGGGCCACTGCTCCGTGCAGCACGTGGCGGATGGCAGCGCAGAGCTGACAAGCCGATAAGCCGATTCCGTCTCGAACCTGGTCTGTAGGCCAAGATTCAAACACGGCGTTCCACGTGAGCCTTGCAATGTGCTGCAATAGTCCTTGAAGGGGTACCGGCCTGGGGTGGGGCGGCCCTCGTTGAGCGCCGTCAGTTGACCAGCCGTTGGTAGCCCTTACTGTGGTAGCGGCCCCAAGTCAAATTGTGAGCAATGACTGCACAGGGTCGAAGGCATGGTTGGCTTAGGAAAGATGCTCGTGTCGCTAAATATGCACCAGAAAAAAAAAAAACCTTGTTGGCTGTTTGGGTTTAGTGTTTAACGTTGCGGTTACTCCGAGTGCGCCACAGTTGGGAAGCTGGCGGCTTGGACGACATCGGGCAGGATAGGATACCCCTGAGAGCAGGTTATTCCCTCTGTTTCTAGCTGCCGCTCATGCCAGCGGTGCTGGTGCTGGCAGCAGTCTACCTAGGTGTGTGTGTATGTGTGGCTGAGGACCACAGTGCACGGGTCGCGATGAGATGGAGGGACGTTGAGATGCTGAGGCGCTGAGCCATTGATGAGGCGACTTGATCAGAGCAGTGCTCTAGTGAGTGATTGACTGACTGACTGACGTCTTGCATGTGATAGCTGTCAGCTGGAGCTCCTCCCGCGTCAGAGAGTCCCACCCTTGGGGGCGACGGCTGGCGCCTGGGCTCTAATCGATAAGGACAACGGTGCTAAGTGGCGGGCGGGTCTTGCCCGTACCCACAGACAGCCGCAGCTCGGCCAATGAAGGGATCGTCAGTCGGCGACACTGGGGTCATTCGTTCGCTATCTATCATGCCGACTCCATCAATCCATCCCAAGTCGTCACAGGCCCCTCGACCCAAGATCGTGCCGTCACTCAGGGTCCTGGTGATGGTTATCGCCCTGCTTCGCCTCCAGCACAACACACCCGGCTCCTTCAGTTGGGCTAATCCTACTCTTCCGGGCCAAAAGCATCATCTACCTGCGCCGCAGACTTGGCGATATTCCTAAAAGAAATACTGCCTGCACAAGCATCTGTTCCCCGCCCCCCCCCCTCTGTTCCTGGCCCCGTCCGGGACCTCCATGTGTCTATTCGTGCTCTTATCAAACAGCAGCGCACCTCATTCGTTCCGATCAAAGGACTCCATCGCCCGGCCACCGTTAGTCTTCCGTTAAATCCCCGGACGAATTTCAGGTAGTCAGCCTGGCTTGTGACCATATATTTGTTGCACAGCAGACCAGCTATCCGGAGAGGGTGCGTGACAAGTATATACCCACATTACGGCTCCCATCCATCACGCCCATTGCTACTTGGTGGCTGCTCCTCTTTGTTGTCCGGCCGGGAACCAGCACGTCACTCGACCCAGCTTCTGTCCTCGACCTCTTCACCCGGGTCACCTGGTGCCCTCCGCAGCCCGAGTATCCGGTCTGCCCTGTACCGTGAACCACGCCCATTCCGGCAGGGCTGCATGACAAGAGCTCAACCCTGCTGTCCAACAGCTGCTGCATCTCGTCCCACCTCGGCGTCATCCACTAGGAACGCCTGCCCCAGCCTTTCTTGCAGCCATCCTTTGCCCACCCAGGCAGCGGTCTGCCTGGACCGACCCACGAGACGATGGAGCCCGATCTTCCTCAGTCTCCGAACCCTCCACGACCTCCTGCCGACCCCCAGGCTGACGCGAGACACGGTGCCCACCAACAAAGAGACCCCAATACGACCTCAACTATCCTCCAACCACTCCGGCAACGCGGTGCTTGGTCTCCCCACCGACCTTCCGAAGACGAGTCCCGCCGCCGAGTATCACATCGAAAGCTCCAAAAGCGACGGCCCCCTCACTTGTCCAGCATGGACTTCCCCGAACAACTCCAACAGAAAGATGGGGATGAGGATCAAGAGGAGGATGTCATACCCATCGGGCTCGGCACCGGCAACCAATCCTTCATGAACCTAAACCAGAGCATCTTCGGCCTCATTGCTGCCGCCGGCCCCAAGGTCGACTTCCACGACAGGTTCGAGGGGAACAGCAGCGAGGAAGAGGATGCGGACGAGTTCGACGACGATGGAGCACGTTCCAAGCAGAAGAAAGACGGTGCTGCCACGGGGAAGCTGGCACAGACCACAGTGCTTAAGCAGCCCCCGTCCAAAACCAACAAGCAGCACCGTCGGAAGTTCAGCGACAGCAAGTTGATGAAGTCGGTTCCAATACTATCCAGGCTGTCGACCAAGAGTCGTTCAAAGAGGGAGAGCAAGGAAGCCGTGTCTCAAATACAGGAAGAGTCGGAGCCCGAGTCCTCCGCGGGCGATGGGAGGGTAAACGAAGAACTCCGGCTTGCGCCCATGATGAGCCGAATGCTTGATGCACGTGCTGAGATGTCGGCGCGCCCAAGTTTTGACCTGGAGCGACGCTCGATTGATCGGAGGGACGAATCATCCGAGACCGCAGACCCAGGCCCTTCCGAACTCTCCAAGAGGCTGCAGAAGATATTCGACTTTGAGGAGCCGGAAGAGCTCATCTCAGGTTGGTCACTGTCCTTGCGTTCCATTTCTTGGACGACAACTGACATCGAAAGTAGAATACCCGTGCTGGCTACTTCAAGGTGTGCTCCTGCAGGGTTATATTTACATAACATCTAAACATATCTGTTTCTACGCATACCTTCCCAAGAAAGCGGTCAGTCTGCCTGAGCCATGTCTCGAGGACCCCACACTCACATTATACAAGCACGAGGTCACCAAGTCTGGCTACCTGTTTAAGTCTGGCAAGCGAAACCCCAAGTACAACCGGTACTGGTTCCGGCTCAAGGGCGACGTGCTGTCATACTTCCGTGATCCTTCAAATCTGTACCTCCCCCATGGCCAGATCGATCTGAGATACGGCATCTCGGCTACGATCACCGACAAGGATAAGGATGGCCTTCATTTCTCGGTTGAGACTGACCACAGGACCTATCATTTTCGAGCAGACAGCGCACCTAGCGCCAAGGAATGGGTCAAATGCCTGCAGAGGGTCATCTTCCGAAGTCACAACGACGGCGACAGCGTCAAAATCAGCCTGCCGATCGCGAATGTTATTGACATAGAAGAGACACAGATGCTAGAGTTCGCCGACACTTGCAAGATACGTGTCATCGACAACGATGAGACGTATGCTATTGACGAGGTATGACACTGGCTGAAAAAGAAAACCCGCTGTCGTGTTCGGATTCCTGACTGACATTCACCAGTACTTCTTCTCATTCTTTAGCTTTGGGAAGGAGGCAATCGGCGTGCTCAAAATCCTCATTGAGGATTCCACGTCTTCCGCCAACGACAGCCAGCCCAGGAAACTTGACGTCCCGCCAACTGTGGATGAGACAGCTGCAGTAACGGCGGGCAGCGCACAGACTGGGCTTCAGCCTGGCTTTAAGCCTAGCCCTGGCCTTGCGCCAATACGCACTGCTAAGATACGAGACAACGTGAGGGCTACACTGTCTCCCCTATCCCCTCAGTCGCCGCCGGGCCCCTCACCTCGCGCTAGTGGTGATTTCTCGAGGACCAGCTTTGACGCAATAAGACAATTTGGCCGAGGGAGCAGGGACACTAGTCGCCAAGAGATTCCGCGGCGCAGCTACAGCAGGGACAGCCGGTCAGCCAGTAGGCATCGCCACGATGATAGCAAGTCTGGGGCAGACAAGTTCGCGTCCACAGACTCAAACGCCGAGTCGACCGAAGACCCAAGCATAGCGAGCATCTCAGCCATGACGACCTCCGGAGAGATGGACCAGTCAGCCAGCCAAATCCTCAGGGGAAGTGATGTCTTCCACAGCCCCACGGTCCGGAGGTCAGCCTCAGCTACGAGGGCCAACGAACGCGAGTCGCCTCGCAGTCCCTATCACCACGTCTCGCCTGGCCCCAGGCCGCACCATGCTGCTACCACAGGTCAGGGAATTGATCTGTCCTCGGGCGACAAGGTGGAAGGCAGCCCGTCGACGCCCACCCTCCAGGCGATAAGCAAGATGGGCTCGTATCCGTTGCAGAGAGTCGGCGCATTTGCGGAATATCTGGGTCGGCACTCGAAGCGTATGGGTGGCCTGCTGGCTACCGAGTCAGTGGGCTATGCCGGAAAGATGTCCGGTATGTGGAAGGGGGGCCAGAGGCACTACGACGAGCCAGCTGCGCTGCGAACAGACGACGAAGCCGACGACGAGGAACAGGACAAGGTCTCTGAGCAGCGCTTCCAAGACCACTTTGCCCTGCCCAGGTCAGAGAAGCTAAGGGCGACCTACTTTGGGTACTTCATGCGCGTGCTGCCACTCTATGGCAAGGTTTACATGAGCGACCGCAACTTCTGCTTTCGAAGCCTCATTGCCGGGTCTCGCACAAAATTAATCCTTCCAATACGGGACATTGAGAATGTCACAAAGTCGAGTGGCTTCCGTTTCGGATACGCTGGCTTGGTTGTTGTGATCCGCGGCCACGAAGAGCTTTTCTTCGAGTTTGGCGACTCAGCACTGCGCGACGACCTGGCGGTCTTCTTGCTCAAGGGAATTGAAGCTGCGAAATTCCTGCGCGAATCTGAAGAGCTAGGAACTGAGGAGATGGAAGACGCGCAGAACGCAGAGGAAGAACACAAGGCTCTCGAGGAAGCTCGGCATGACGAGTTTCCAGACCATGAGACCGCGCTTCCACGCCAGACTTCGAATGTGTCCGACGGGCCGACCATCATTTTCGATGATCCAAAGGCGTCCTTTATCAACTTCAAGCCCGAAAATTCTCTTCGGATCACCTGTCTAACTATTGGTTCTAGAGGTGACGTGCAGCCCTACATTGCGCTTTGCAAGGGGCTGCTTGCTGAAGGCCACAAGCCCAAGATCGCGACCCATGCCGAGTTCAAGGACTGGATCGAGGGGCACGGTATCGAGTTTTCCCCTATCGAGGGCGATCCCGGAGAGCTCATGCGACTCTGCATCGAGAACGGCACCTTCACGGTAGCTTTCCTTCGCGAAGCAAGCTCTACCATGCGAAACTGGCTTGATGGCCTTCTGGCAAGCAGCTGGTTAGCTTGCAAGGGCTCTGACGTCCTCATCGAAAGTCCTTCCGCCATGGCAGGCATCCACATTGCCGAGAAGCTCTGCATACCATACTTCCGGGCCTTTGGTATGCCATGGACGAGGACGAGGGCTTATCCGCACGCCTTCATGATGCCTGAGCGAAAGATGGGTGGTGCGTACAACTTGGTTACCTATGTGCTTTTCGATTCGGTCTTTTGGAAGTTCACTGCGCACCAAGTCAATCGGTGGCGCAACAAGACACTGGGCTTGCCAAATACTAGTCTGGAGAAGATGCAGCCGAACAAGGTCCCCTTCTTGTACAATTTCTCTCAGCACGTCGTGCCTCCGCCGCTGGACTACAGCGATTGGATCCGTGTGACGGGTTACTGGTTCCTCGACGAGGGTGGCAAGGACTGGACACCTCCAGCAGATTTGGTAGCCTTCATCGACAAGGCCCGGAAAGACGACAAGAAGATCGTCTACGTCGGATTTGGCAGCATTATCATGGACAACCCCGCTAAGTTCACCCGCGAGATCATTGACGCCGTTTTAAGGGCAGATGTACGATGCATTCTCAGCAAGGGATGGAGTGACCGTCTGGATCCTAAATCTGAGGAGGCCCAGAAAGCTGCCGCTGCCGAGGGCGAAAATGCTACCGAGGGGGCGCATGACGGGAAGGGCGGCACGACTGAGATCCCCCTTCCGCCTGAAATCTTCCCCATCAAGTCTGCTCCCCACGACTGGCTGTTCAACCAAATCGACGCCGCGGCCCACCACGGTGGCTCTGGAACAACAGGTGCGAGCTTGCGGGCTGGAATCCCGACGATAGTGCGTCCTTTCTTCGGCGATCAGTTCTTCTTCGGAAATCGTGTCGATGATCTCGGTGTTGGTATCCTCCTCAGGAAGTGGGGCGTCAACTCTTTCGCCCGGGCGCTGTGGGAGGCAACACACTCAGAGAGGATGATTGTCAAGGCGAGGGTACTGGGGGAAAATATTCGCAAGGTAAGAAGTCCCTCCCCTTTTTCTTTATACATTAACACATGCGTTGACATTATTCGGCCGCTGACTTGTGTGTTTTCCAGGAGAACGGTGTCGACACAGCCATCCAATGCATCTACCGCGACATGGAGTACGCCAAGTCCCTCATCGAGACGAAGGCTGGCAGAAATGCAGCCGCAGCCGAACGAGCAGCGACGTCGGGTTCCGACGACCTCGACGACGATGCCGAGGAGGAGAGCTGGACCTTCATAGGAGATGACACCGGCCCTGACGAAAACGACTTGGACATCGACGGAGTCATGCGGCGAAGCCAGTTTCTTATGCCCCTGACGTCGCCCGACGGCCCTTCTGCGCGGAACAAGTCGCTCGGTAGCAAGGCGCTCATGAGCGGCAACAACCCCTCGCTGATGTCGGCGGCCAATCCTGCAATTATACCGACGGCTCAGCGCAGCCCGCTCAGCCCATCAAGACACAGTGACACGGGTATCGACAGCTTGAAGGAGAACGAGCGGGGAAGATAGTGGAACTTCCGGCGTACCCACGGGGCGACTCTGTGGCTGAGAGAAAGCTTGCCCTGGAGGGGATCGTAGAACAGCCTTAAAGTCGAACCTCGAGGTTCATCCACGGAAAGCTTTGCCTCGGAACAGATCAGGAAATCGTCTCAAGTCTTGCACCACCCGGCCGCCCAAGGCGAACTTGGCAGGGAAGACATCGCGGAGCCACCTCAGGGTTGAAAGCAGACGTGTTCGCAGGGTCAGGAAGAGATCTTGTGGCAGACTGAGGCTTGTGGCAGCGGCATCGTCCAAGTCCAGCTTCTAGCCGGGCGTCAGCTTCGTGAACAGATCCTTACCCTCGCGTGCACGGAGGAGGCACTTTGAGACGCCTGGCCCTGAGAAAGCGTAGGGAGATGGGCACCCGGATCCCGTGGGGCGAAAGTAAGAAGTCATTGCAGAATGGGCCATGATGGCAATAATGATGAAAAGAGCATACGCTGTTGTTCCTACGTGGTAAGGAATCTGGATATAGAAGGACGGGGAGACACAGCAACAACCGACATGACGACGAACGGATTGGAGAGAGCAGCGTCCAATGGCTCAATATCCTAGCCTTTTGAGGACTAGGCTGGACTCGACACGGCTGCTTCGCTTGCTCTCCCCACGAGACAGGTTCCCTCTCCTTTCCTTTTGTCGCAAAGAGGTATCATGACAACACTCTGGGTCAGCATGGCGTTTCATTCGGATGGGTTGCCTTTGTGGCTGAATATTGTGCGCCTCATAATGATAGACGATGGACATCCTAGAATCAGTGTTGCCTGGAAACAAGAGAGCACGACGCCCAATAATTTTACAAGCATTTACATAGTTGATCTCGGACGTAGCCATTGAGGTGGATCGCGAAGCATGTCTCCAACGTGGGTCCTCATACGCATCACACGTCTGGCAACTCCGACTCGTGTCGACGACGGCGCCGTCAGAAGCGATTTTCGCTAGCATTATTTGTGCGGCTGTCACGTGGCATGGGCCACCAACTGTGGTTTTGTACTGTTGTAGGGAGTGAGTGCCCTTCCCCCAACCTCTTTGTGTCCCCTGCTGGGTCTTCGAGCGTTTACCACTGTATTAAGGGACCGCATAGGCCTTCGGATGTGTACGGACCAAGAACGAACCAGTTTACAGGCGAGAAAACAGTGCCACCGTAGGGAAGTCTGTGATAATTTAATAAGATTTGGTCGTGCCTTTTCACAGTGTGGCGATCCGCCGGCTCGTCTGGTTTAATCCCGAAATTACGATCTCCGATGCCGCAGGAGGGTCGCAACGCTGTCATCCGAAAGGCCGGGGCCCGGGAAAGAAACGTGTCCTCGCGAAAACTACGGGAAATGAAGCGGCGAGTCATTGTACACAACAAGGACGATTCTGAATAAATGCTGGCCTAGACCAAAAAGCCCTTCAACTTGCTGCCGTCCGTACCAGCCGCTTGGTCCAGGCAGACAAGGTCGTCTTGGTGATCCCGAAGCTTTCGTCCGAACATTGACATGCCTTCTCCAAGGACAGGGGTGCTCCTCACCCTCGCCGCCATGACGGCATCCGCCTCGGCCCAAAATGCAACCACCAAGCCGCTCTCAACCCGGATGATCGAGTCGGCCATCAGCCGGCAGCACGGCGTCGTCTCGTCTGGGGCGTCCACCAGCACCCTCGAGTCCGGCATCCTGGCCCTGGCCACGCAGGCATGGCTCCAGCTGTACGGGGACGACCCGTCCACTCCGCTCGAGCAGGTCACAGACTTTGCGTCCTATGTGGACGAGATCATCGCCAGCGTCACCTCGGCGCCGGCCTTCTCCAACGCCACGGCTGCGGCGCTGCTACCCCTGGACCGCCTCAGCATCGCCCAGGCCATCACAAACCTCGAGGAGGCCCCGGGCGCAGATGGCGAGCTCACGGCCACCGAGGCGCTGGCCCTCGACACGCTCAACTCGTCGCTCGCGCTGCAGCGCCGCAACCAGGCGGGCGGGTTGTTTTACTACGTCTACCCGTACTGGTCGTACACCGACGGCGCCGTCTCCTTCCTGCCGTACATGGCCGAGGAGCCGAGCACTGCTTATTCGGCGGCAGACATGCTGCTGCAGATCACGCTGCTGTACGAGAAGTGCTTCCAGGAGTCGACGGGGCTTGTTGTGCACGGGTATGATGCATCCAAGACGGCGGTGTGGGCTAACAATGCCACGGGCGCGTCCCCATATGTCTGGGGCCGAAGTCTTGGGTGGTATCTCGCCGGGCTGGTCAACGCGTGGGAGGTGCTGACTACCGAGGATGAGGAAGGGGATTGTGCCGGTGCTGGTGGTGGTGCCGATGGTAGCTGTGCGGATTTGTTGGCTGCTATCAAGGAGCAGGCGTCCACGCTGACGGCCAACATCGCAAAATACGCCGACGAGGAGACGGGAGTCTGGTGGCAGCTGCCCACGTTCCCCGGCCGCGAGGGTAACTTCCTCGAGAGCTCGTCCACGGTTCTGTACATCTTTTCGATCCTCAAGGGCCTTCGGTTGGGACTGCTGGAGGAGAACCAGCCCCTAGCGGACGTCGCACTGCGGGCGTATGATTATACGGCCAACGAGTTTGTTGTGGATTATGGCAATGGCACCCTAGGTTGGAACGGTACTGTGATTGTGTGCAGTCTTAACTCGACTGCTACCTACGAGTACTATACCGGGCGGCCTATTGTATTTGATGCACCGCTGGGTGAGGCGGCATTCGTGTGGGCAAGCTTAGAGGTTGAGAGGCTAGGAGCCTAGGGACTATTACATGCATACAAAATAGCGAATTACTAGTCAATAATCTAGGACTCGATCGGCTGATGTGATCATCTTGATCGTTCCCAGATACATCTACGCTGATCAATGGATGCTGTAGTTAATCTATATGGGGATGCAGTTTCTACTCTGAGGGTCCAGCCGAGCAGTTGAGAAGCCAACATCGGTGATTGATTTCCTTCGCGTAATTGGGTCCTTGACATGAGTTCTCAGCAAGCTGATCTAGTCAGCCAGCCACCTCTCCCCGTTCAGACCTCTGCGCAGTTGAGCCTTCTTTGCCCGTGCCCTAGCCTCCATCATGTACATCTTTTCCAGTCGGCCCTTTGCCAAATCAAGTTCTTCGTCCTCGTTCCAGTTTCGAATGCCGTGAAAAATCAACGGCAAGGGGGATGATTTCCACTGTGGAACATCGTAGTGCCACGACGCAACTATCATCGATGAAAGCAGGGTGGCGCTGCAGACGACCAGAGCATAGGGAAGGGCCAGCCAGCCCCATCGAACTTTCATGATGTGCTGTTGCTGCCATACCACACAAAGGGCCAATGTTTCGATTGTCGATCTCATTATCGAGTTGGTGATGCTGTTAGCTATATTAGAGAGAGTATAACTCACGTTCTCTCCCTCGCTGAAACGGGGCGAGACAGTCCGGTCGATGAAGTTGAACTTGGTGAAGAGGTCTGTTGACAGAGCAATATGGTCATACAGGCTGATATTGAGCTCGCTGTGGTCGAAAGGGGGCAGAGGATTGGAGACATTGCTACCGTCGGTATCCGGTGTTAGCATGAAGGGCCAATCGTAGATATCGGTGCTTATGCTGCTGGCGTTGAGGCCACTGAGAGCCTGGTCCGCAACAGGTCGGAGCTCCACATCTCGGATGGAATAACCCTGCTGGAGTGTCCCGTTCAACTAATATTCCAGTCAATTCATCAGCACGGAAGAGTTTTATCGACCATGGTCTTACAACGGTGACATTGCTATACTCTTTTGTACACCAGCTAATTGAACATTCCGTGATTGTAAGGCCTCGACGCACGTCAAAGGATTCTGAATCGTGAGGCGACCTCTGCAAGACGGCCGTGGACACGAGATGAGCCGAAATAGTGTTTAATGGAACCCCAACAAATGAGACATTCGCCATGCTCTTTACTTTTGTCCCTTCATCGACGTCAAAGGTCCAGCCTCCAGGCGTTGTGATACTCGCAGTATGTTCAAAATGAACAATCTCAGCGGCTTCGGTCACGTTTTGGCAGGTGCTGCAGAGTCCCAACGAGTTAAAGGGTGGCCAAGAGCAGTTGCTGGAGGGGCAGTCGAAATTAATAAGGGATTCGCCCAAATTGTAGTATCCGTTGTAGAATGCTCCTTGGAAATAAGGATCTATGTTGAAGTGCTGTTGGCCGCATAGGGGGGAAACGAGGGATCGGTTCTCGTCAATTTGCAGGCTCGGGTTGCCGCGGTCTGATGGTTCATAGTTGTAATAGTTGGCCACTGCAGTAGTCGAATTTATCCCATTCCTTGGTGCCCATTCGTCTGCTTGAACGCTTATTAGTTGCTGTGTAAACGGACCCATAGCCATTCCGGCAATCGTGATCAAGGACGCTGCATATACCATTGGAGGCAACATTTTCATGTGAGATTTCCACTGACAAAAGAGCCTGAGTGATCCAAGCGGTCCTCTGCTAGCCGAATCGAGAGTTGCCAAGTCTGCTACCGAATGAGCCTTTGAAAGGCTTATTTGTAGCCACTTGAGCTGGCTGAGGATCTCGGAGATGACGACTATCATAGAAATCTGAGAGCCTGTGATGAGGATGGAGAAGATTGTACTGGGTTGCAAGAAGAATGACCATTTTGACATCCAGGTACCATCTAATTTGTGCGAGAGAATCGTAATGGTGATGAGGCAAGCCAGGCTGAAGATGATACAAGCTATCTCCCAAAGCCACTTGTCCCTGAAAAATGGCGTCTTCCAAACGAGGTGCTTGGACTGACGAACCGAGGTTGCAGGTCCTGTAGAGCCCAACGTGGTGATTGAGTCAGAGGCTGACGACATTATGATGGGATTCCCGGCTGTTTGCCGGTGGTGAACGTCAAGAGCAGCGGGAGAAGAGGGTGGGAAGCGCTCTCGTTCCACAGTCGACGTAGAATATTGATCGTCTTGCATGCAGAGCGAGTCTAGGGACAGCGGTCTGGCCAATGTGAGCGAGTGTGTTAGTGACCGGGGCATGTCCAGGATTCGCGGCATGGGAAGGTCTGGAGATCCAGCGTAGTTTAACTGCCTGCAGCCTCACCTATACCTACTGGGGGGAAGGGGGGGTCTTGAATTAATAATACAGTGCTATTAACATAATCTTAATATAATTTCGAAATACTTATACTAGGTTAAAAGTATACTAATATATTCTTATTTTATATCTAGTATATACCCTACTCACTCCTAATATAATATTATTCCTAATATACTATAATATAATATTAAGTCTTAATATATAAGTAAAAAAGGGGGGTTCGATCCCTACTAGTACTAAGTTTTTTTTATTTAATTTATCCCTAACCTAACTACTCTTTAGCTATTCTTTAGCTTAACTACTATTAAATTATTAGAAGCTATAGATATATAGAAATATAAAAATATAGAATTCTAATTTACTAGCTAACTTATAAAGACTAAAACTAGCGGATTTAAAGGTTTAATATACCCTTAACCCTAATATAGTTTAATATAGTCTTAATTCTAATATACCTTAATATAGTTATAATCTTAATATAATTTTAACCCTTTAAAATCTTATCTCTCTAATAGTATTTTATTAGTCTTTTACTAGTATTTTACTATAATGTCTAATTTTTAATTATATAGCAGTGTTATTGCACT
Source organism: Diaporthe longicolla (assembly GCA_000800745.1). Taxonomy (NCBI): domain Eukaryota; kingdom Fungi; phylum Ascomycota; class Sordariomycetes; order Diaporthales; family Diaporthaceae; genus Diaporthe; species Diaporthe longicolla. The sequence goes on along the minus strand of JUJX01000131.1, from coordinate 38,569 downwards.
GTCTGAATGTATTGTGCTACCTAAATAAAAGACCCCCCTCCCCCCGGTAGGTACCTCTTTGTTGCCGTGGATCGGATTCGATCAGATCGAACAGGTTAAAAATTGGCGGGTGTTGTTGCGAAGACTTCTGCCGCTTGCCATCGATTTTATGCATGTGAAATTTGAGCATCGTCACCAGATCTAGGTACAGATTCCAGAATCAGGCAGAACACTGGATACACCAGCACCTCCAGTACAGGTGCGCCAGGATCGAGTGAGTGTGACTAGGGATTGATTCAGACTGAAGTTTCAAGTCATACTCAATCGTCCGTCAATGATTCGTAGTCAAGTGTCGGCACGAAAAAGAGGTTTGGGGGCTCGGCAGCCACCGAGGGGGCTGAGTTGCAGCCTTGGACCGCAGGGCAACATGGGCTAATGGCATCAGTCCACAAACTCGAAGGGTACACAGACCAAACATTTTGTATCAACACCGATGCCGCAGGTTTGTCATCCCCCACAGCTACCTGGATCAATCGGCTGGTGATAGTTCCGGAGAGTTGGAGGCATTGCGCCAGGGCTGAGGGAGAATCCATCTGGCGTGTACACATTGGGATCACAATCCCGAAGTAGTGTCCAGCGGCTCCACGAATTTCTTTCAAGATAATTTTACCGGACCGTGTAGTGAAAGACTGACATGTTATCACAAAGATTACATCGTTCCGAAGCTATTCCTGGACGGCAATAGACTTCACAAAGGCGTGTCCAAAGGTCGCAGCATAGCATAATGTCCCTATGGAGAGCTGCTTTGTTGTACAATATACACGGCAGACGGAATCTTACGCAAATACCTTATTGTACATACACAAAGCAAAGACACAGATAAATGTCTGCTCAACCACTGATCAGGAAACTAGACATTGTGAACGAAACACAAGCACAATTTCCGGCTCATCGTTTTGCGGTATCACAGCTGGCTACTGCACTGTACATCGGAACCGCAAAGTGGCTGGTCCATTCACGATGTCGCGCATGTTTAGAAACGCATTGGCATTTCTCGAACCAAAGAGGGACGTAATCTCACGACTGGATCTGGTTGATCGGAGCGAGTGCCCGGCCTTCTTGAATCTTACCGGACTAACAGAGGATAAAGACCTTCATCATTACATTCAGGCGCAAGTGCGCCAAGTCAAGTCGGATTTTCAGGACGACTTAGTCTTCCCCGCCGCGATGCATCAGGGCTGCAAGTGTGACTCCGCTGGGACAAGCCATCAGCCGCTAGCCAGGAAAATCAAAGATAACAAAGCCGGCTGGCAGGACGAACTTGCTCAGAGCTTGCTGTCTTATGTCGTGTCACATCTGTCAGCAAGCATAGTGAGCAATGTTTACGAGGCCCTCGCCGTCGACCAGCCCCTGAACTGGCAAGGCTTCGCGCCATGTGACGTGCGCCAGAATAGGAACAACCCATCCTTCGTGCTCGAGGCCGCGGGGCGGGCTATTCAAGCGCGTATTATGCTGAGAAGTGCCGCACTCAGGGGGTGCGTCATCACGGGAGCGTTTCTCAAAATCATCAAGCGGCACTGGCTTGGCTGCGAGTGGTTCCGAGGAGGGCATATTGACAGCTTTCCTGAGCACAAGTACCTGCACCACGAGCTGCTACAGGAAGCAGTAGAAAGTTACCTCGAGCATCCGACCCAGGAAACGTTTGAAATGTCGAAGGAGACACTTCGCTGGTCTTTGGCGGCTCTGTCATGCCCTCTGCGTAATCAGCACCCTGAGCTCCATCACATTGAGCGAGGACCGTTTGCTGAGAATATGGGGGACAAGATTTGAAGAATATCCAACTCTCTGGAAGTGGATGCGATTAATTGTGTTGATTGCGAGACTGATAACCTCTATAGGCAGGAAGGCGGAGTGGGGTTCAAGGTAGGTCGACTTTGTTATTATGCATCATTACAATGGAATGAGGTTATGCGTGGTAAAGCATTAAGGATTTAATAGAATCTAGCTATAAAGTAAGCTCATCGAGCAGCTACTAGTAAAGTCTTCAATTGACCATGTACCTTCAACTGCCGCCTTGGGGCTCATTCTTCTTTAGACGTCGGGTCCAGGACTATCGCATATATATATATATGCGGAATACAGGTACAAACGATCTTAAGGACCTTCGGACACTTTGCCGGTGTCATGAAACAATAGCTTATTAAGTATTTTCTCTTAGCTTGGACGGGTGAAGGGGGGCATGGAATACCCATTAAATTGGCCTGTGTCCCGGGAGCCTCAATTCAACGCAGGTGAGATTTTTCTACTCTTCCTAATCGTGGTATCTGGTCTGGCAGAGTATTTGTCTTTGTAGAAAGCTGAGCCAACCTCCAATTGTCAATAATTGTTCATTTCCTCGTGGACTCCCACTCTTCCAAAGCCGGCACTTTGTAGCATTGGTCACACACGAGTATATCGGCAGGAAAGTATCCTTGAGTAGTCCCATCTCCTCAGTGTAGAGAAGACTGAGAGCGGGGTTAAGCGAGCTCTCGATGATTTTCTCCATGTCTGTCACATGATCGCTTTCTGGAAAGGCGGTGCAGAAAGACTGGGCAAGCTCTCTGGCTTGAAAGCTGGCTGGGCGAACAGCGAGGTCACGAAGAGGGCCATGGACAAAGTAGTCAGCGGTCTTCCAGACGCGCATCAGGGCCACGAACGTATCGTCCCCAGGATATGAATTCTGAAGGTCAATAGATCCAGTGTAGATGAATTTGAGGAAACATTCAATGTCACACTGCTCCTGCTCTTGCAGTGCGACAACTCCGGTCTCCGACTCCTGCAGTCTCGCTGTCAACATCCTGCCAGGATATCTGCATCTCGGTGTCAATATGCTCTCACCTTGAAAGAGCCCGTCAAAGCCTTCTCGAACCACGCACTTCTGGTGCAGAGAATGTTTTTGTGCAGCTTTCATGTGTGGCCACCACATTTGACTTCCACGTCGGCCATGATCCCGCTCTCAAACAGCCTATTCATCGTAAGTATTAATGGGAGTGGTCTTTGACAGATGGGGACTGCATCACGACTTACTCCAAGTCTTTTGCCTTCAAGATGCTTGAATCCAAGGCCCAGATGCCAGCGTACTTCTCATTGGCCATTTTTATTGGACTTGCTAAGGTTTTTGAATGCCCAAGAGAAATGTGAGGTGTGTTTGGGAGGTGTGAGAGCTCCAGGCATTGGGCCAGAGTGATGGAAGTCGTTACCACTTTAGGGGGTAGTAGTTCAGAAAAGCAATTGAATATTAGACCAAAAGGAAGGAACTACGCGGAAGGATTAAAGAAAAGAAAAATGTTGAAGGCTAGAAAGCACTTGAGGCTTGAGTGAGACCAAGAAGTTGCTTCTAGGGACTGGAGCAACCCGACTTCGAATCACGAGGACGTTAAAGATCCTAAGGCTTTCTGATAATATGGCAACTTCTGGTACCTGCCTGGATCGGTAGGGGAGATTGTAAGGCAATGTCAGAAATCCCGCTCCGAAAAAGACCAGCCCCAAAGCGTTCTAAAACGGAACAAGAGGTCGCTGTGTTCACAGTGATCAGTCATTAGAAACAGGAGCACCAAATTGAGAAACTACTCGCAGTAGTTATTCAGTAACACATCAGATATTTGCTCGTTGTATTGTACAAAATCATTGGGACTGTGGCCTCCGGACACCAGAGTTGTGTGCCCATGTTGAACGACATACACACTGAGAGCCGCCTTGGTGACTGCAGGCGATTTCTCTAATTTCCCATGCGCATGGAGCCTTCCGAACCGCATCCCCGATTTGTGTCACGGACCAACCGATTGAGCTTTGTCCTTCGAAAGACAAGCGCCGGGAGATGACACATTGCGACAGCCCATAGGATAACATCCCGTGGGATAACAGCCCATAGGATGATCCCCTCGAGGGAAGCCTCTTATGTGATAGCTCTTGTAGAATAACCTCTTAATCTCCTGTGAGACATCCGCCTCAATCCCTGCAGGACAATCGCCTAATGTAGGACAGCCCATCAAGCCCTCACAGTCTCAATCCTCAATGCGTTGAAGGGGGAAGCATTTCTCGCATAAATGCTCGGCTTTGTTCTCACTTAACCACCTGAAACGGTTGAGATGAGACACCCTCAGCTTTCTGCACTTTCCACACTTGTTTGTTGAGTGTGGCGGCATCTTGATCGAGAACATGCTGTCTGTGAGCGCAACTGCCCAGTCCAAGGAGAAATCCGGAATGTCGCGCAGCAAACCCTTGAACTCTCTGCTCTCACCAAACAGGTGAATAAGTCGCCCTATGCTGGAAACCAAGAAGGACAGGGTAGTTGGTCCGAAGGCTTCGAAAATGGATTCTTTGCGGTATGCGTACAATACGCGGACGAATTCGACGCAGTTTTGGATAGACTCGTCCCAGTCCTTCGAGCTCGACGCGCCGGCAAATTCCCAACTTGCCCTCCGAAGCTGTTACTTGAACCCGTCAAGCGCGAGCTTGCAAAGATCTGGAATCTGGAAGTGATCGCCCAAAGACCAGATTGACACGCTTGCGAGGGACCCGATCGCAGGGTAGGTACTGGTCACATTGATACCTGGAATGAAGATTAGCCAACGTATCCTACTAGTATGTTGTTCTCAGAAGGAAGGAAGTCATACTGCCCGTGTAGATGTACTGCAGCAGGCAGTCGATCTCGTATTCCTCGAACCGAGACAACCTGAGCATCGGAATGCATTCCTTGATGGCCTATCACGTGCTGGTCAGTATAAATAATGTTGTGTTGTGTGGATGTGAACTCCAACCTTGACCTGGTCCGAGTTTATCCAACTCCTGAACCAGCCGCTTCTGGCGCAGAGGATGGCTTTGTGGACATCCCATTTGCGGTCGCCACAACGTACTCTCATATCAGGCAGTTCTCCGCTCTCCAACCAAATGATCGAGATGTCCAAGTGGCGAACTTACTGGAGGAATTGGTCCTGAGCTCCTCCCTGAGGGCTCGACCAGATTAGGTCATCGTGCATTCCAGCCATAGCCACGGCTTCGTTGACAAAGTCAAACCGTCAAAGGAGTAACAGCGTTCGAAAGGTTGGTGTGGAAGGGAGGTACACTTCAGGAGGATAACGAACAGACTGTGTTGGTGTTCTTGAAGCGGTCGTCAAGTTGACTTTGCATGCAAGCTTGCCGGTAGGTTGGCAAAAGCTCGAAGCTGCCTACCTAGGTACCTAAGTAGCTTGATGCTGCAAGACACCTCAGTTGATTTCAAGCAGAAAGAGAGGCCCCACCTTGCAACTTGCTAGCTTCAACTTTTTCCCTTTCGGCCTCTTTTCCACGCCAGGTCCGACCATGAAGGTGTCTCAGGCACTGTAGTGTACCGCCTTCAGGATAGTAAAGCCAGCATGCCCATTTCTTGAACAAGCCCTCCTTCATCTGATTGCGCGCCCGCTGTCCGATGTGGTCCTCTATGAACGCACCTCTCGCCATTGCCAGCCGCGTTGGAAACACACGCTTGAGGTAGTGCGCCGTGGAGGCTACGTGAGTCTTGTCGTGCCAAAAGAAAAGCGGAGTCAATGAGATCTTGTTCTGGCTCGATGGTGCCGAGAAGTCTTGCTTGAGGGCCGCAGTCGTCTCCCTCAGGCTGGGGAATGGCCTAACATGTGAAGAGTCCGCGTACTCCAGCATCCTGGGCGAGGGCAGGCAGACGTATTTTACAGGAGCATCCTCGCTCGAGTCACTCTCTACCATGACCTCTACGATCGAATGGATTGGAATGCTGACGATCAAGTTCCAGTCATGCTGCTGTACCCATACGTACGGCGTCTCGACCAGCCTCAGCGCCGAACGCACTGCCAGCCCGAAGCCAAGCCGCTCCGAAGGCTCGATGAACATTACACGCTTGTCCTCAGTTCTTCGAACCTTGAGCGCCGTGAAGTTGGTCGCTATGCACGGGGACCCATACTCTGCCTGGCCATCCCCCTCGAGCAACGAGACCTCCGCCAGTGACCGAAAGCCAACAAACTCCTTCAGAATGAGCCGCTTCACATTGTCCTTGTATGCTGCGAAGTTCTGGGCGCCCTCCGCCGTAACAGACCCCTTCTTCAACCGATTCACCGGCGCAATCCTGTCATATGTGTCCAAGACCACAACAACATTACACTCCAGCAGAGGGGGGCAGTGTTTGCGGAACGAGGCCAGGATTGTGTCCAGCAACTCAGTGGACGGCGCTGAGGGCGTGGGAGACGTCGTGATGATGACGGTCAGAGCCTCGGATATCGGAGGCATGCTGGATTCGGACAAGGCAGGGACCTCGGGCCGCCGAGAAGACAGAACTGTGTCCTCTGAAAAGAGCATGGTTTGACGTTGGAGATGTGCCGGGTGACGTTGAGAGTTGACAGCCCCAAAGGTCCGACACCCGAGACGTGCCAGGCGAATTTCAGGCAGAATTGAGCTCTCAAGACAAGCTCTTGATCGACGCCATTGCCCTGGCCCCTCAGTTGCTGACCACCTTCACCGTTGCCACGATGATTCGCGGCAGTTAAATGTCTTGCGCTCGGGATCCCCGCCCTCCGTGGTCGATTCTTGGGTCGTGTTGAGGTTAAAGATGCGTGCCCGGGGCCAAAACTTGGTGCCAGGTCGTTGAAAACCGCCAGCCCCCACCTTTACAGAACATATCATTGGCTGACCGCCCAGGGGTAGCGGGTGTCACAGCACAATGTGCAGCCTCAACCCGCCCCCACCATCCCGCGCGCGATTCAAGCAGTCGACGACAAGCTGGACAACAGCCCAGAAGGTGAGCCCTTCTTCGAGCTGCGTATCAGATGATCTCCACGGCCCCGGTCTCGCCAGATGATTGCGTATGCGGAGCCGAACCGACGTTGCGGCTGAGACAGAGACTCGTCTGAACATTATGCCTAGTCGAGGTCGTCCGAACACGGGACTTGTCGCAGATCCGGCTGATCGCAGTGATCCTGGGGGACGTGCAATGCTTGCGCTCAGCGGCCGATCCTTGCCAAGCTTTGGGACACTGGTTCTGGGGTGAATCAAACACGCGCGCCTGCTACACACTCGATGCTCGTTTAGCTCGAGCCTATGCCATTGAACCCACTGCCCCGTAATCCAAGCACTAGGGAGCCTGTCGGTGGCGGGCGCGGCAAGTCCGAGGTCGACATGCTCACAAGGCTGGAATTTCGAGACGACCCGGATGACCATGATGGCGGCCAGGGACGGGGATTTGACATGCCCTCACGGGTAGTACATGCGCTGGTCCGTAATGGTCAAGATCGTCACTCATGACCGAACATGCGACGGCACGAGGAGTATATAAGAGAGTGCAGTCTTTCTCCTAAGCCAATCTGAACCTGTTCATCATCAACAGTCCCGTTCTCTTCAAGCATTTCTACACGGCCAGGCGTCGCTCATTCACTAAGTACTTGTTAATATAACGCTCACTTTTTAAAACAAAAACCAACTTCTACCACCTTTCAACATGGTTCGCATCACTGCCGCTGCTGTCCTGGCTTGTGAGTCCTCTCCGTCCCGATTCGGTACCAGCACATAGCTGATCTTATTCTACCAGTCGCCACTTCTGCTTTCGCCCTGGAGCCCAACAACGCCGGTGCCAAGAGCGTCGGTGCCGGTGACGGCTCCCAGTTCATCACCGGCGGCTGCGTCAACGACGCCGACTGCTCCTCCGCCTGCTGCGCCGAGATCTCCGCATCTGGCCTCGGAATCTGCTCCGCTGAGGCTGCCTCCGAGCAGAACGGTAAATTGGGCTGTGGCTTTGTAAGTCCCAATCTTTCTAGTCTTGAAGCTCCATGTCTTCTGTGTTTGAGGCTATGTCGCAGTGGATTAACATATCATCAGGTTGACCCCAACGCGGACGCTACTATCCAAGCCGCAAAGGCCCAGGTTGAGAAGCAAGGCTTCTAAGGTGCTCTTTACTACTGCATGGTGGGGGTTCAATCACGGACGATGATTTGAAGTACTGTGGGCTTTGAAGGCCCAAGGAGGATGCCGCTTACGAAGTCATGTCTCCAAACCATAAGTGCCCTGATGCCTTGTGCACTATAGTAATGGGATCATTCTTGAAACCACATTCCATGCTCACTTTGCCATACGCATGTACAGGAAAGAATTCTCTTCCTACCGTTGCGGTACTCGGCCCTCGTGCCATGTTGACATTGAAGCCGGGCATCCTTAGTTCGACCCGGGGCTGATTTAGCGTGTTGAGGCTGAAAACATGAGAAGAACAACAGACGCCGTTATCCGGGCGAGTGCCACACTATCCACAATCGGCACGAGAAGGTGAAATTCTTTTAAAGACACGACAACATCTGCAGCACTGGTCAAAATGGAGTTGCAGTATTTGGGGCCGTACTTGAAAACTAGATGGCTAGTTGATCTCTAGTCGCACACATCCTTATGCGGCCAATGCCTAGGAAAATTAATGATATGGGGCAGCTCCCTTTTCTTCCTTCCACTCTTTTCTGGCACATATGGACTACTAGGCACATAGACATTTTAAATCAAACATTCTTCTGTTCTGCTTATTTGAGGTTTTGAGGCAGGTCTCGGACGCAGCCACCCGTTCAGGGCAAGCTCCTTACGCAGACGATTTCCTTTGCCATGATGGCTGACTTATTTACCAACAACTTGAAGAGGCTTGGCTCTGATGACTACAAGTATGATGGCTCACCTCATCCTCGACGTGAGGGCCAAACAGGCTGACTTTTGAAGCAGACGACTGGAGACGGGGCAGTTCTCTGACTGCTCTGTTGTGTGCGGCGACCGCACATGGAAGACGCACAAGCTGATTCTCTGCCGTGTTAAGTATTTCGAGAAAATCTTGCTGAGCGATGAGATCCTCGCTGCCGTGAACGGTTCAAGGGTGCGTCAAATCCTAAAGTCGACGACTGTCGCGCGTTTTCCGCGTGTCAGGAAAGGGGCGAGACACAACCAGAAGCTGACTTAATGCCCTGAAAGGAATCACGAAAGGACGAGATCTTTATAACCGAATTCCAGCCCTTCGAGGTGGACATCCTACTTCGGTATATTTATGATCCAGGTATGCTTTCAAATAATTCATTTCCTCCTGCCAACTGAGACTAACCCAAAGCGAGTAGTCATCAATATCTCGGACACTTATCTCAAGACTCCAAACTCGTCCTTCCTCGAGACCTGTGTCCGAGTGGGGATCCTCGGAGAACACTTCGGAATCCAATCACTGTCTCTGACAGCGGCTGCACAACTGCAGGGCGGCTGCAAACGGCCCGTTTCCAACGCAGAAAACCTTGACAGAGACGAAATTCCGTTTGTGAATGATCTCGAACTTGGAATTCGAGTGGCTTGGGGCCCCAGGAGGGCTCCGCCTTGGTGCAGCTCTGCATGTACACTGCTCACCGCTCCAGGGTCTACCAGACCATCATGCAGCTGTTTGACGAGATACCGAAATTCGCATTAGATTTCAGCAAGGGCGCTCTGACTCGCGATGCTGGACATCCTCTTAGGCTCATAGGCCGCGTCGAGGCTTGATTTTACTCGGAGGATTGGTGCGGGAGCGCGCGGATGTCAAATGTTTGTGTGAGTCAGGGCAGAGTTGAGAGAAAGAGCGCAGGGACCCGGCGCCGCCGACGTCCACCGGTTATACCACGGCAACCCGGCGTTCCATCTGTTTCTCTCCGACGGCTTCTGCTAGACTGTGTCATCTTCTGGCTCTTTTTGGGGTTCAGTAGTTTTTGGGCTGCCTGGGGGCATCGGCAGTTTTAGCCATGATGTGATAGTGCCCAAAGCCTGTTGTGAAAACGCGGTCGTAAATTCAGGGACATCTTCCAATAGCGTGAGAAAAGATTTGTGATGTTTCAGGTAAGGGGAGAAATCGACACAGAGCTTGACGAGCCTCTCGCGCAGCAGAGGATCCGAAGCCAGGTCCTCACGCCAGGCCCGACGGATGGCGCATTCGATATCAACGAGTAAGGTTGTGGGGTCCCCCACCTTGTCAACAGAACGAGAGAATATACGACACCTGTCACAGCGAACACTCAGATCGTGTGCCGCTTGCTCTGTCATGCCCCTGACCTGGAAGTAATCGCCAAGCTGCCACAGCCGGACGGTGGTCTCGAGGTAAGAAAGCTGAGGGGTATCAAATAAGGCGGACTCTGGATTGAAGTCTGAGCGGCCGTTATGGTTAGCTTCGGTTCTTCTGCTGCGCTGTCTTCCTAGGCAGTTATGGCGAAGGAGGCCCGGACGGTCGATGGACTTACAGGGGAAGCAAATGTACTCTAGAAGCCATTGAATCTCAAAGGGTTCGAAGACCGCCTCTATGATGATTTCCTCTTGGACTGATTCCTTGAGTGTAATTGAATTGTCAGGATTCCCTTTCAGAACTCTGACAGAGGGTGGCTAAATGGAAACCACCGCTGACGATTGCTTTGAAGTACGGGGCTCTGCTGAGAATTGCTTTATGCGCTTTCCACTGGCGACCCCCACAGATGATGGTGAAGTCAGAGAATTCCCCAGTCTTGAGGAGCCTAGTGGCCGTGAAAATGAGAGATGCATCTCCACAGGAAGGTACCAGGCACTGGAGTTGTCATCACTTCAAATGTTACCTGAGGTCTGACCTGGACTGGCGAACCATGACACCGGGGTCGTCATCATCCTTGAATACGGCCGCCATGTCGATTGAAGCTGCGAGATCCTCAGGAGAAGGATTCGTGGGTGTTTGCTAAATACGCAAGTACTAGTAGGATAGAGGAGCGGCGGTGCGTGGGGGTACTGTGACCGAGAATGAGAGGTTAGGGTGGTGTTGCTGTGGTAGGGTGTAAGAGTAATGACCGCTCCATGCTCTGGGTTTAGATGAGCCTGGGGGCGGTCTGTATGTGGATCCGTAGGCTTAGTTACGTAAGCAAGCCCCTGCAGGCACCTACTACTCGCCTATAGGGCGCCCTATAATTACAGTAGGGAGAAGTAATAACTAACCTATCTATACTATTAGTTAGTAGAATTAATATAATTTCTACTCTTTTAATATATAGATATTGGTTAGAATATATAAAAATAATTATTTTTATTAAAGAACCTTATCTAACTAATTTTCTTAATAAATAAGTAATTATATATACTATAGTAACTAGAAATACTTTTAAGTAACCTTTTAAATAGCTTTCTAAATACCTACTAAACCTAATATTACTAAATATATTACTACTATATAACTACTATTAATTTCCTTAGTAATAATAATTATAAGAAAAAAACTTTACTTATTAGCCTATATAGTAATAGCTTCTATTTATTAAAGACTACTACTTATAAATAAATAGTCTTTAAACTAGTTATAAGCTATAATAGTAAGCGTTATAATCTCTTCCTTATAATATTATTTATAATAAAAGGGGACTTAGAATTAGATAGAAAATATTTAAATAAATACTAGTTTATTATTATTATACTATTTTATTTTATTTTTAATTAATTTCTTCTTCTATTTCCCTATAGTTTTATACTATTAATATTATATTTATTAAATAAAAAATTCTTATTAAAAGTTTATTAATAAACTAAAATATTTAAATTATTTAAATATATATATATTTAAAATACTTTATTTAATATATTATTAATTAGTAATACTATATTAATAGTAGTCTTTTTAAATTATAGGAAAACTTATATAAGTAATATAAAGAATTTATTAAAGAGATTTAATAGTTAAATAACTAATATATTAAGGTTTAGTATTAAGTAGCTAAATAATAAAAATAGTATAAAGACTAGTTTAATAAATACTTTAATAACTTATTTAACCTTTATAATAACCTTATTATATAAGTAGTAAACTTATAGAAAGAGAAGGATTTTAGTAAGAAAAATCCTACTATTTTCTCTATAAATCCCTACTTTAATAATAATAGTTTTTTATATTAATATTATTCTAATACTTTAGAAGTATAATAGTACTATTAACCTTAACTATTAAGCTTTTAACTACTTTAAATAAAAACTTACTTTAATAAAGTAATACTTTTAAGAAGCTTTTCTACTTATTATACTTTTAAAAGAGTTTAATCCTTTTAAAGCTTCTTATTATAATAAAGTTATTTTTTTAAAGAAACTATAACTTAATATTACTAAAGTAAATATCTTAAATAAACTTAAAAAGATATAAATCTTACTTTATACTATAATAATTCTATATAATATATAGATTATAAGAGTTTTATTTAAGTTATTTAATACCTTTATTAGAGTTTATTAATAAGCTTTTATAAATTCTTTAAACTAACTTACTTTTATTAAAGCTATTATTTAAACTTTAAAAGAGTATAATACTCTTTATAAATAAATTACCCTCTTCTCTATACTATTATTTTATAAAGATAAAGTATATACTAACTTTATTTAATACTTTTAAAATACCTTCTATAAGTTATTTTTAACCTAGTAAAATATACCTATTATTCGTTTTATTCTTATTAAAAAGATTATAATAAACTAAGTAAGTATTTATATTAAATTCTTTAATAAGCTCTTTATTTTTAATAATATATAGATTATTAAAAAGCTTATATACTATACTAAAGTCCATATAATTAAAGCTTTTAAACTAAAGATCTATAGTAACTTAAAAGTAACTATATAACTTTATAGTATAACTACTCTTTTTTATTATATAAATATTAGTTAAAGTACTATTAAAAAGCTTATAATTATATTACTTAAATTAATAAATACTACTTTAATTTAATTTATAATCTTAAATTTTTATATTAATAACTATATTATATATTCTATTATTAAAAATCTAATATATAACTTACTAATAATAGGTATTAACTCTTTTATTACTATAGTTTATAAGAAAAATAATAAGTACTTTAACTATAGTAAGTAAAGTTATTAAGTAAAGGATTATTAAAGTAAGCTTACTTAGCCTACTAATACTTTAAGTATATTAGTAGGTTAGAATATTACTTTTAAAAAAATACTTTATAATAATAAATAACCTAGTTTAACTAATTATTTAAATACTATAGTTATAAACTAATATAATAAAATTATAAATTAAAGTTATTTAAGAGTAATCTTTATAAGCTAAAACTTTAAAGTATACTTTATAAAGGATAACTTAAAGGAGGATAAAGAATACTATAACTTAACCTTTTATATAAAGGATAATAATAACTTTAATAACCTTCTAAGTAAAATCTTTAATAAACTTTATATTAAAGACTAGTAAAATAAGGTAGTAGTTAGGCTTAACTATATTCTTATTATAAGTTAAAGGAACTTATAAAGGAGAAAGGTTTTAAAGAAAGAGTTTTAAGAAGGGATTATATAAAGTTAATAAAAGAGAGTTATTTATTTTTTAAAACTAACTAAAAGGAAGGTATTGAAAGTTATTTATATATAAGGCTTATAGTTAGCTCTATATTATACTTTTACTAATACTATATATAATTATATATATACTTTTATTTATATATTTACTAAGTAAATAGAAGAATAAAAGAATAGAACTAGTTATTATAATAGTTTTTATTAAAGTAGAAGGTAAAGACTATTATTTTAAAATATAAACTTATTATAAAAAGGCTTATCCTTCTAAGTTAATATCTTTATAGTAATTTAATTAGTTTAAATAGTCCTATACTTATTTATATTCTACTATTATTCTTTATATTAATAATCTTACTCCTCCTTCTTTATTATATAGTTCTATCCTTTAAAATTATTATTATAGTTAGGTTAAGTAATTACTCTATATATTTTATACTATATATATTAATAATTAAAGTTTTATAGTAAAGAAGAGTATAAGTATTAATTCCTTTATTATAGATTTATTTCCTACTTTTTAAATACTATATATCTTACTAAAATAAGTTATAATACCTTAACCTTTCCTAATAAAACTCTTTACTTTTAAATAGAAATATATAGAAGTTATTAATTAGAAGGAGGCTATTATTCTTATTAATAAAGTCTTAGTTTATATATAATACTAAAATAATATATTCTATAGATATAGAATAATTAGCTATTTTTAAAAACTTATTTAATAAATTAGTTAAATAGTTAAAGCTTTTTAACTTAATATAGTTAGCTTTATTAAAGCTAGTTTCTATAATATAAAACTTCTACTTTCTTTAATTATATTATTTTAAAAACTTAATACTTTTAATAATACTTAGAATATTACTAACTATAAAAATAATAAAATACTTTTTATTTAAATAAATAAGTACTAATATTTTATTAAGTTTAATAATATTAAAAGAATTATTTACTTTTACTAATATTTATAGAATTTTAATTATATTTTAAAAGTATTATATAAAGTAATTTATTCTTATTAAAATATATATAATAGGTAAGTTATTATCTTTAAATAAGTATCTTTTAAGTTTATATAAAATTATTAGATAATAATATATATTCTATTTATAAATTCTATCTTTATAGCTTTTATATAATTTAAAATTAAAAACGTAGTATTTAATAATAGTTCTAATATAAAGTACTATTAAGAAGTTAGTTTATAGAAAAGGTAGTTTTAACTTAATTAATTTAATAAAGTAAAGAGATAGAAAGATATTATATAGTTACTATATCTTCTTTAGTATCTCTTTATTTTAATAAGTTAAGTAGATAAAGATATATTTATTCTTATCTTTAATATCTTTTATATTACTAATTAATAATTTTCTATATAAGTAAAATTAAAAGAATAATAAAATAAAGAGATAATAATAATATAAAGGTAGAAGAATAAAGTAAGTAATTATAATATATAGAAACTTATAGCTTTAAAGTTTATTATATAGTTAATTAAGTTAAAAGTATTATTAAAAAAAGAATAAAGAAAAAAGTATAATAAGTAAAGATCTATTATTATATTAACGTTAAGTACTAATAAGTTAGCTATTTTAGTAAGCTAGTTACTTTTTAGTACTAATAGTATAATAACTTAAATTATAATACTATAACTAAAATAAAATTAATTAAATTTAATTAGAATTAAAATCTATAGATAATTCTATATCTTTCTTATAAGTTTATATATTATACCTAGCTTTACTATAATTATTATATTATTTTTTTAATAGTCTATTATAGACTACCTCCTTAGTACTACTACTTATTTTACTAGCTAGCTACTTCCTCTTTTCCTTTTTATTTATTATTTCCCTAGCCTATTATATAGTAAATACCCCTTTATCCTATATATATATTTTTTTAACTCTCTAATACTTAAAAAGTATAACTATATAAGCTAATAACTATATACTCTTTATTAACTAATTAACTATAGCTAAAATTAGTATTAAGGAGCTTCCTTAATAATAAAAGATATAGTCTTTAATTAAAGTTAATTAAGAAGCTACTTATATTAAGTTATATAGTATTTAAAAGACTTAAAGTATAGATAGTATTAGAGAGCTTAACTATATTATTAATATTTAAATCTTAATATCTAGCTTAGAAAGTATAGCTTTTTAATTAAATAAAATTAAACCTATACTTTTAAAAGCTCCTTTAATAATTTCTAACTTAAAAACCTTATTATATATAGTATAAAAGGTAAGAAAGAACTTAGTTTTATTAATATATATAATCTAAGCCTTACTAAACTAATTAATTTCTATACTATATACCTTCTTTAATAAACTAAAATACCTAATATCTAGTAACTAAAGTAGATAAAATAAATAAGGAGGTATATAGAGAGTAATAATATTCTTTAACTTATAATACTACTTAAAATCTATAGAATAGTAGCTCTTATATTTATTAAGAAGTAGTAGCTAATAGATACTCTTTTTCTATAATATAGTATATATTTTAAAGTATTAAATTTATTCTATAGTAATAGTATTAGTTATCTATTTATTTAAGCTTATATTAATAACCTAGTTATCTAGAAAGCTACTCTTAATATACTAGCTTATAAGGTATATCTTAGCTTTAATAATTAAGAATAGTAATCTATACTACCTATCTTTACTAATTAATTTAATAGCTATTACCTATTATTAATTCCTAAACTATATTTATTTTACTTATCTTTACTAATTAAAATATATAACTACTATTTTAAGTAATCTAATACTTATTATAAAGCTTAACTTATTAAAGTTATATATATTATAGTTTTAAATCCTATATTTATTATATATATTAGATATAAAGTTAAACTATATATTTATTATATTAGAATCTTTATATAAAGCTTTTTAATAGTTATATATATAATTAATATATATTTTAAAATATAGTTCTAATAAAATAAGTCTTTTTATTTAGTTAATCTTAATAGTACTACTACTATAGTTATAAAGTAAGGAATTTACTATATTTTTTATATCTTTAAAAATAAGTAAATATTCTTATAAATCTTAATTAAGTATATATTAAATAAGTACCTCCTCTTCTATTTTTATTAATCTTTTATTATTAGGGTAGATATTATATTATATAATTTAACTAACTATTTTATCTTAGATAGTAGAATAAGAGATATAGTATTTCTTTACTATATATTAAATACTTAGTTTTAAGTTAGATTTAATAGCTTAAATAATAAACTAGATATTACTTTCTTTTATTTTACTTATTATATAATATAGTATAAAAAAATATATAAGAAAGATAGATAGGAGTAGCTAGTAGAAAAGTAGCTAGCTCGCTAAAGTAGTTAACTTATTAGTATTTAACGTTATATTTAATAGTAGTTTATATAGAAATCTATAAGCTTAACTTTACTTTCTTCTTAAAACTAATAATAAACTTTATAGTTACTTAATTAGTTTAAAAAAAAAGGAATTAGTATAAAATAGCTATTAGGAATAATTTTATAGTTAGTTACTAATTAAACTAATAAAGAAATAGTATTATTAAAAAAAGTAAATAATTTATAACTAGCTTATTAGATAAAAGTTTATTTTACTAGTAACTAATAGAAACTAATAATTTACTTCCTCCTTTTTATTATAACTAATAGCTATTCTTTTAATATTAGTTAGTACTTATTTTCTTCTACTTTCCTTTTCTTCTTTTACTTTTTCTTTCTTTAATAATAACTTCTTTTAATTAGCTATACTAATTTATATTAACCTAACTCCCTTTTTCTTATTATTAAAATATTTTAATTAAATAATAATAATACTATCTTTCCTAATTTTATAAACTTATTAAACTAATTAAAAGAAAGTTATTTATATAATTTTATTATAAACTTCCTTTTAAAGACTATATCTTTTTTAATAATAATTAATAACTTATATTAAAAGCTTTTTTTATTTATAAGTTTAATATTTAAAAGAAACTTTTTTATATAATATAAATACTTTAAAATACTAATATTATAAGTAAGTTAATAAGTAATTATAATTTAAATTTAATAAAGTTTATTTATTTTATAATATAGTATAAGTATTAAATTTAAAATATTATTATATACTTTATTAAAAGTATATTTTTTAATAAGTATCTTTATTAAATAATTAATTATTTTACTTACTTTATTTCTTTTCTAATTATACTTTAAAGTTATTAAAATACTACTTTTTATAGTTATTATACTAAATAATATATTTAAATTATTTATAAGTATAAGAATTATTATAGTATTTAAATTCTTAAGTATATTAACTATTTCTTTTATATTATATATTATATTTAAGTATTTAAAGTAATAAATATATAAATTATATTTTCTATATATATTCTAACTATAAATATAATACTAATAATAGTATAAATAGAATATATAAGTATATTTAAAAAAGAGCTATAATTATAAGTTTTACTTTATAGATTTTTATAATATAATACTAATAGTTAAATAAGCTATTAAATTTTTAAAAAAGCTATTTAAAAGAGCTTATACTAATATACCTTTATATTATTTAATAGACTATAAAAAGAAAATTAAAAAGTAGAAAGTTATATAGTATAAAAGATATTTAAATATAGTAGAGAATAAGGATAATAATAATAATAATAATAATAGTAAAGATAATAAAAGTAATAATATTAAGTAAATAAGTAGTTTTTAAAAAAAGGTTATTTTTAGATTTTAAAAGTTAAATTTTAAACTAAGATTTTCTATTAAGTTTTTATTTTAAATAATTAATATATTAAATTTAAAAGTAAAACTTATTATATTAAATTAAAAATAAAATAAATAGTAAAAATAAAATAATAATAAAGAAAAAAGTAAGTATAGGATATTATTTATATATTTATAGTATCTTTATATTAAATTAAAAGTTAAAGGTATAAAAATAAATATTAGTTATTAATCTTTTTTAATAGAATTTTAATATATTAATTTTTTTAATAAGCTTTTTATTATTTAATTACGTTTCTATATTATAAGTAAATAACTAAGTATATTAATATATTATTTTATATAGATTTAAAATTAATATTATAAATAAAAGTAAGATTTAATAAAATAGGCTAAGGTTTTTATATATATAAGTTTTAAATAAATAAGATATTAAATTTTAGAATCTAAAAAAAGTTATTTTTTAAAATTATTTATTATAATAGTTTTAAAAAGTAAAGTTTTAAAGTAAGTTTAATATTATAATAAAGTTTTTTATTACTTTCTTATAATATTAATATTATTAGTTCTTATATATTTAGCTTATTATTTTTATAGAAAAGTTTAAAGTTTCTTTTAATAAATATTCTTTAAAGAACTACTTTATTTAAAGTCTATAATTAATAAATATTATTATTAATTACTTATTTAATAATAAAAGATTCTTTCTAATAATATACTATTTTTAATAATAAAGAGTAGTTTATTCTTTTAATATAACTATAAATAAAAATAGTATCTCCTTATACTATTAATTTTATTATTTAATAAAATATATCTTTACTTTATTATATTTATTATTCTTTAATATAATTAATTAATAAATAGTAAATATTAGTAAGTAATAAACTTTTATAATATTTATTAACTTCTATTAACTCTAATACCTACCTAGTATAATTAATCTAATAAAAGTTAGTATTAACTAGTGTTAACTACTTTAATAACTTTATTTCTAATTAATTTAACTAATTTAAAAAGGTTAGTATAAGAATAATATTAGTTTAAAATAAGTAACTTTTAGTAAGAAATATATATTTTATACTAATTAATATTAACTAATTTAAAAAAGATATAATTTATTTAGAATCTAATTAATTAAAGTTTTTTATATCTTTCTTATAAGTTCTTATATTATACTTAGTTTTACTATAGTTACTATATTATTATTTAGTTAGTCTATTATAGACTAACTCTTTAGCCTTACTACTTATTTTACTAGCTAACTACTTCCCTTTATATTTCTTTTAAATAAAAGCTTAAGATTCTTTAATAGTAAATACTCCTCTAAGTTATACCTAAGTTCTTTTAACTTTCTAATATTTAATAAATACTATATTAGCCTCCTTAAAAGTATAGACCTAATCCTTTAAAATAATTAGTTTATATACTATTATCTATAACGTGGTGCACTACCTAGTAGGATAGATCACCTAGTAGGATACTTTTTACTAGTTTACTAACTTCTATTAACCCTAGTACCTACTTAGTATAGTTAATTTAATATAAGTTAGTACTAATTAGTACTAACTACTTTAAATTACTTATTTCTAATTAATTTAGTTAATTTAGAGTAGTAGTAAGGTTATAGTATAAGTCTAAAAACTTAAGGTTTTAGTAAATAGGTTTATATTTAGTAGAGATTATATCCCTATTTTTTATATTAGTCTTATATTACTCTATCTATTTAACTATTTAATATACTAGAAATTAATATCTACTATACTAATTTATTTAAAAAAAGATAGAATTATTCTAGCTTTTTAGGTAATTAAGAAATCTAAAATAAACTATAAAAAACCTATAAATATATATAAAGCTATATAAATCTTTTCTATCCTCTATAGTATATTATTAGCTAGGATAAATAATTAACCCTATTATAAGAAAATATATATTAATAACTATAAACTTAAGCTAATTAAAGAATAAGTACTTATCTAATATATTATTAACTAAAATATATAAGGTTTTCTAATATATCTCTCTAGTATAGAAGATATAGCTAACCTTATACTATTATTATATAATAGTAAACTTATTAGTAAGTACTAGACTTAATACTTTATAAATATATAACCTAGCTTAAAAACCTAGTTTAATTATCCTTATAACTATTAGAGGGTACTCTATAAAGATTTAGAAATTATTAGGAACTAGTTTAAGCTTCTCTATAATATAATAGTTAAATATAAGATTATAGATAATAACCTATATAACTTTAATAAGATTAGTTTTATAATAGATATATTAGTTATATTAATAATTATTATATATATTAATAGATATAGAAAGGCTAAATTAGTATAGCCTAGAAACTAGGAATAGGTAATAGCTATTAAATATATTAATATAAAGAGCTAGTATATTCTATTATTTATAATTATTTAAAGAACCTATTATTTTATAAGCTAGATTATAAAGTTAGGTTTTTTAAAGAATTAGGTTATTAAGTTTATTTTAAATAGATAAATAAATAATTAAACTACTTTAAAATAAGCTTAATATTTTAAAAAGTATATAAAATAATAAATAAAGGGTAGATATTAGATACTTATTTTAGATAAATATAAAAGTTATATATTAATAAATTTTAAAAATTATTATAAAATAAATAATATTATTACTATTAGTATATTACTATATTTATCTTACTTACTTTAGTTATTAAATATTATATTATATTTACCCTTAAAGTATATATATAGTAATTAGATTAATCTCTTTATTTAAGCTTTTATTAACTATATTACTAAGTTTAAGTTCTTTCTTATATTTAAAGTAGCTTATAATAAGACTTTTATAGTAAAAAATATTAAGTTTATATTTAGAGGAGTTAGAATTACTCTTTAAAACCCTAACTCTATAATTTCTAAGTTTAATATTTACTTATAAACTTTAATATAATCCCTCTCTATTTCTCTTTAAAAATAGAAATCTTAGATACTATTAAATATTTAATAAACTATTTAGTAATTAAGTTTTATTAAGAGTAAAATCTCTATTTATTAAAGGAGCTCCTTTATACTAATTATAAAGGTTATTAATTAAATAATAAAGGGTATATAAGTAATAATATATAAACTAATTATTTTAAAGAATTAGATTTATACTTTTAAGGAGGCTAATATAGTACTTACTAAATACTAAAGAGTTAAAAGAACTTAAGTATAACTTAAAGGAGTACTGTTTTTTCTTACCTTTAAGGTAGCTTATAATAAGACTTTTATAGAGATAAATATTAAGTCTATATTTAAAAGAGCTAGAATTACCCTTTAAAACCTAGATTCTATTATTTTTAAGCTTAATATTTACCTATAAATACTAAACTAATCTCTTCCTAGCTCTCCCTAGAAATAGAAGTTATAAATACTATCTAATACTTAGTAAACTATCTAGTAATTAAGTTTTATTAAAGGTAGGATCTTAGTATATTAAAGAAATTTCCCTATACTAATTATTTTAGCTATTAACTAGCTATTAAAAGGTTTATAAGTAATAGTATATAAAATTATAATTTTAAAGGATTAGATTTATATACTTAAGGATACTAATATAGTACTTACTAAGTATAGGAGGGCTAAGAAGAGTTAATTATAGCTTAAAGGAGTACTTACTATTAAAGATTCCTAGGTAATAATTAAGAAAAAATAAAAGGGGAAGCAGCTAGCTAGTAAAATAAGTAGTAAGATAGAAAAGGTAGTCTATAGTAGACTAAGTAAATAATACTATAAGAATTATAGTAAGACTAGGTATAATATAAGAATATATAAGAAAGAGGAAGAAGGGTTTAATAAATTAGATTTTAACTATATTATAGTAAATCTAGCTTAGTTAGTATTAATTAGTATAAATATATTTATTTTAGTAGTCTATAATAGACTATATTTTTAATAATATAGTTAGTACTATTTAATATAAAGTATATATTTCCTATTAAAAGTAACCTAGTTTAAACCTATACTATACCTATACTAACTACTTTAAATTAACTAAATTAATTAGAAATAAGTAATTTAAAGTAGTTAGTATTAATTAGTGCTAACTTTTATTAAATTAACTATACTAGGTAGGTATTAAGGTTAATAGAAGTTAGTAAACTAGTAAAAAGTATCCTACTAAGTAATCTATCCCGCTAAGTAGTACACTATATTATACTTTTTACTATTTAGTTAATAACCTTTATAATTAATATAAAAGAGTTTCCCTAATAAATAGAGATTTTACCTTTAATAAAACTTAATTACTAAATAGTTTATTAAATATTTAATAGTATCTAAAACTTCTATTTTTAAAGAGAAATAGAAAGGGATTATATTAAAGTTTATAGGTAAATATTAAACTTAGAAATTATAGAGTTAAAGTTTTAAAAAGTAATTCTAGCTTTTTTAAATATAGATTTAATATTTTTTATTATAAAAGTTTTATTATAAACTACTTTAAATATAAGAAAGAACTTAAATTTAGTAATATAATTAATAAAAGCTTAGATAAAAAGATTAATTTAGTTATTATATATATATTTTAAGGGTAAATATAATATAATATTTAGTAGCTAAAGTAAGTAAGATAAATATAATAGTATATTAATAGTAATAATTTTATTATCCTTATAATATTAGTTAAACTTAGTTAATATATAGCTTTTATAACTATCTATAATTAATATTTAGTAATTAATATTTCTTTT
>JUJX01000130.1:130796-145568 GCA_000800745.1 Diaporthe longicolla | reverse complement strand
TTTATTATATAGATAATATAATAGTCTTAGGTATAAATAAAAATAATATAAATAATATAATAAATCTAGTTTCTAAAGATATAAACCTTGATTTTTAAGGAGAGCTAGATAGTTTCTTAGGGAATAATATAAATATAGATAAAAATAATAAAACTATAACTATAAATTAAAATAGATATACTATAAAAATTTTAAAGAAATTTAAAATCTTATATAATAATGTAGTAAATAATATAAAAATTAAGCCTAAATTAATACCTTATACTCCTAAAAGAGTGTTAGAAAGGAATAAAAATCAAGCCTCTAAGGAGGAAATAGAGTCCTTTCAACAACAAATAGGGTTACTTTTATATACTAGTTTAAAAACTAGGTTAGATATATACTTTTTAGTATCTAAATTAGTTAGATATATATCTAATCCTAGCCTTAAATACTTTAAAGAATTAAATAAGCTATAGGGTTATTTATTAAAATTCCCTAATATATATAAAAAATTCGATTATTTAGGAGAAAATACTTTATATATAATAGGGTATTGTAACTCTAGCTAGGGTAATAATATAAATAATAGAAGGTCTACTTCTAGCTATATTTTTTCCTTATCTATAGGAAATAAGGGTATTGTTAACCCTATAAGTTAGTCCTTATAACAGTAAAAAACGCCCGCTTTAAGTACTTACAAGGCTGAATATATAGCTTTAAAAGAAGCTATTAAAGAGGGAATTTACCTCTATAATTTATTAAAATATTTTAACAATAGCCTAAAAATAGGCTATAATATTCCTATACCTAAAATATATAAGGATAATAATACTACCTTAGAATTAACTAAAAATCAAACATTTTATAAGCATATAAAACATATAGATATTATATATTACTTTAATAGGTATATAGTAAAAGAAAATCTAGTAAAAATTACTAGAATAAATTCTAAAGATAACCTTACAGACTAGTTAACAAAGCCTATTATATAGTAAGAGTTTAAGTTAGCTAAAGAAAAGTATAATTTATATAAAAATAATTAAATAAAAATATTCCTAAATAAATAAAGGGTACTATATACTAGGAATATAATAAAAATATAATATTATCTAAAAATATCTACTATATATACCTTAATAAAGAGAAGATTTTATCTAAAAATAATAAAAATAAGCTTATTAAATAAAAACTTAGTTTTTCTCTTTAGAAATAGATTATTTTCTCCTTAAATACTATAAATTACCCTATATAATAAAAGGTTTTTAACTATTAAATAATACTATTAAAAAGTAGAAATTTTTCTAAATTTAATAATATATAGAAGTTTTATATAAATATATACTAAAAAGCTATAATATTATATAAAAGGTATTAGAATCTAGAGACTACTTATATAGTCCCTATATATATACTATATATTATAATATACACTATATATTAGCTACTATATATATACTTTATACTAATTAGCCCTTATAAGGGGTCTAAAATGTATATATAATGTAAATTTATAGTATATATAGTATAGTAGTCTATAATATAAGCTTAAATTATATAAAAATATACCTATTTATAAGAATAAATATAATAATATATAAATACTATATAAAATAATTATAATCTATAAAAAATAATAATTATATATTAAAGGCTTTAAGTTTAAGTTATAAAAATACTTAATTTTTTAGTTTTTTACTCTACTAATAGGTAGGGCTACTATATAGCTAACTTAATAATAAAGGCTTATACCTAATAAACCTTATAAATACTAAGTTTTTCCTTTTTAGAAAGGTTTTCTTAGTATAAATACTCTATTTTTATATAAACTATAGGTTTTTCTTTATAATAAGGTTTTTTCCTATATAAATAATATATTTTAAGGCCTATAAATCCCCTATTTTTATACTAAGAAGCTAATTAATAACTTATATTTAATAACTAGCTTCTAGGGGGCTGTAAAAATATACTATTTCTGATGGTTCTTCCTCTGTTAGTAGGCTAATACCTTGATAGGCCTTTTATATGAACATTGCTGATTCTCTCGATTTCTATGGATGTCTGGTGTGGATTTGGAGGCTGACGAATGTAGGAATAAATAAGACCTCTCCTTCCCTCCTTCCGTAGGTCGATAGTTGAGAGAATTTATCCCTTATTTCTTTCATTCCCCGGGGTGCGTGGAGAGGGCATTCCGGAGTGTCTCGGGATATAAGTGGCAACAGGAGCTACATTGTTGCCAAAGAGGAGACCTCAAATGCCGCGAACGCAATTGTGAGAATTACCCGGAAACTCATCCTCTGTTGTCATGTTCAGGCCCACATGGCGACTAGAACTGAATCTTTGGAAGACGGTACCCAGGTTGTCACCTAGGTGCACGAGAGGTCTCCAAATAGTTAAAAACAATACACAGAATCATCTCATAGAGTTGTGGCCTCTAGAAATGAACCGTCTTATTACGTATTGTGATCTTATTGGTAAACGACAGTAGTTACCGGTGAGTTACTATAGATTAACTTCCAGTGACCTAGAACAGCAGCGGCCGCGCACACCTTCAAATTTTCCACCTGCAGACAATGGGGTAATCATTTAGCATTCAAAACAGCGGCTCTTCTGAGGACCCTCAGCTGGTTAACAACCCTTGGGAAGATAATAGTAGTATGCGACAGACTTATATAAGTCAAAGTCAAGGTCAAATTTCGATCTACGCGCGACAGGTCAAGCAAATGAACAACCGAGCGCCGAGCACAAAGCGCTGCTCTCTTTCTAGGGCGAAATTCAACCAGATTGCTGGCTCGGCAGCACAACAACGGGCAGCTCGACTGCTCTCCACCTTTCCAGCTCAGCTGCTACCGCCGGTAACCTCTCGCGCTCCATAGCAAGTCCCTCTCCGATATCATCCACGTGCTGCCACTTCCCCTTAAGCGTGATGCAGCTCAGATCAGAGTCCTCGTCCCAAACCGGCCGGAATCTCCCGTCTGCTTTGGTCTTCAACTCCCCTGCTGCGCCGCAAGTAACGCACCTAATCCGATTGTCGGACCCCTGGAACTCGAACTTGAGCAGCTGGCAGTAGGGGCAACTGCCGTCCTCCTCGGGGCCCAGGTAAATTGCCTTGTCGAATGCACGCCCGATCTGGCTGGCAACATTCGTCCCAATCTTGGAAGCGCGTGCAATGGCCCCACTGTCTGTGAGGACGGATCCAGCATGGGCGAAACCCGGTAACACAACCATATCGACCACTTTGCAGTGGAGTGGGTAGGTGAACTGGTGCAAAGATGGCATCGCTAGGGTCCACTGCTCGGGGAACTGGCCTCTTGAGCCTGCCACCGCAATGAACCCCGCGACACGAGGTTTGATGGCTCGGGGGTCAACGACAACGTTTTGAACCTTGGGGTCGCCGGCTTTCTGTCTCTGAAGTGTGCGGTGCTGCTCGGACGTGTCCGCGAACGGGCCGAGGATGGCATCTTGAAGTGCCTTGAGCGAGCCGGCCGGCTGATGGGAATAAATAGGCGTCGCAATTATCAGGGCATCGGCTTCCATGATAGCCTCGAATACGGCTTCCCGGTCGTCCATCTCAGCGCGCTGGCCTGCCGGCTTGGCAGCGCTGTCATTATTGCTCGCGTACTCGTGGCTGCGGTTAGGGATTATGTCCGGCTCCTCCCTGAGCGGTTTCGCGTTCCTTGGAATGACCACGGAAGGCACATGTATCCAGGATACAGTCAGCGACGGATCGTGCTCGACAGCTGCCAAGAGTGCTGCCTTCAAGAGTATTTCTGAGTTGCCGTGTATTGATCCGTTGCAAAGCCCTAGTATATGCATCTTAATGTTCACTATGGTTTTCAATAATAGCTTCCACTGAATTTAGACGTTTCAGGTTCTCTTGCAAGAAGTAGGAGAAGCTTCCTCCCGCTGAGGCGCCTATGGCACGGAAGACAAGATCCCATAAATATTTAGCAGTCCCGAGGCACGGATTTATGCCCACATGACCACCCGTTACTTTATATGTGTGTGCGTTCAACGCGGAACCCACCGGATGTAACCGGTCGCGACTAAGTTCGGACCCCCACCATCCCGGACCACGCGAATTTTGAGTGGCTTGTCTGGGAAACTTTGCATTCTGGATACATTATTACCCTGATACAGTCAGATGTTTTTAAAGTCATAACTACTGTCACGATGCCATATATATCACCCTCTGTCACCTATTTGTGCTGTAACCGCTTTCCTAAAGGAGCTTTTCCGACCTGACATAGAAGGGTCTCGCATAGATAGCTGATCCAAACGAAGATTGGCATCGCGTGGTACTCATGCCTTTTATTGAGCAGATGAAATCTAGACTATTTGTATTTCCAAGCTCCAATATTGGCCTTAACAAAAAATGTATGTCATATGGGAAGAGATGCAGTGTACCGTAGAGGTGGGATGTTGTTATCCGCTGCGAGCCCGGAAGACGAGTTCACGAGAGATCATGTCATCTGATGTCGGCGAGTAAGATCAGCTCATAGGACTGCGATAATAGCGGGAAGCAATTGGAAGCATTGTGTCAAGAAGGCGTTACCCCATCTGCAACAAGGCGTAATGTTTTACGCGTCCTACTGACTGACAAACGTGAGCATCCCGGCGCAGTGCCAGCAATTGCGCTGAAAATATGGATAGTCCCTGACCTGAATAAACTAAGCTCCGGACAGCCTCTCTGCATGAGATAGAAAGTTGAAAGGCGAAGGTCCATCGCAAATACTGCAAGAGCGTGTTCATGGTAAACTGCCAGTGACCTGTTTGGAGGTGAGAAGCTGCTATGTGTACACTTGCACAAGGTTCGATTCCAGAGGTTTTCCGTTACCAACACTCTGTCATGATCAACCCCCTAGCAATCAGTCCAATCTTTTGATTCTGTTTAGGATGTAAGACACAGGAGCTATGGACTATGCCTGTAATGATAGTAGTGAAGTATGTATGCTGCAGGAGCTTTGATTACCGACAAGACCGCAGTTCTAGTGCCGAAAAGAAAACCGTTTGGGGATATCAAAGACGTTGAAGAGCCCTGCGAAGCCTGACTGGTCAACGCAACATACATTAATCAGCCGCATAAAACTGCCGCGGCCAGATATTCATCGCAGTCTTGACACCGTCTCCGACCGGAAGACCCGCATGCATCGTCTTCTCATGGCCCGTACCATTAGGGTGCAGGTTGATCCAGAAGAGCGCATTCCCGCTGATCGGCCTGAAGGCCAACCCGCCGCTCTCGTGTTCCCTCCAGACCGGGTCAGACCGAGCCCACCTCCTCGGCTCGTGGGGTGGTGGGCGTGTGTCCCCACCGCCGGCTGGCGACGGTCCGACATGTGGGAAATACGTCTCCCCGTCGGTGCAGTTGTCCTGCAGGATGGCGAAGAAGCTAGCGACCCTGTTGAACTTCCTGTCCGAGCCGTCGTACGCCCACTGCGGCGTGTCGTACCAGTCATGATGAACATTGAACTTTTGCCCGGCGGTATAACGCACAAGCTGCGGGGCGCCCATCTCGTCGACGCCCTCCCGCATCACCTCCCCCATAAAACGAGCGGCGCGGCCCAGGACGCACTGCACGGCGGGGTCCGCCAGCGGCAGGCCCGCCGTGCTCGAGGTGCGCTCCTCGGAGCCCACCCTGCGGCCGTGCTTGGTCACGGTGGACGGCTTGAAGAGGGGCCCCGCGGTGGCGAGGAGGGAGTCGATCTCGGCGGGCCGCAGGAAGGAGTGGATGTAGACCAGGAGCGGGTCGAGGGAGACGATCTGCGTGCGGTAGGTTCCTGGCTCGCAGACAAAAGTGGCGTCGTCCTTGGCGGCGGGGCAACTGGCTGATATGATTGGGATGGGAAACTTGCACAGGGGCACGCGAAGGTGAGGACTGAGAGAGCCGAGGTGAGGAGACCCGCTGAGGCTGGCGACGATAGCTAGCAGGCTGGCGACGACTATTGCCCCGAGGCCGAGGCTGGCGAAGCTCGCGGGTGACCTCGAGGAGGCCGGTGAGGGCGAGGGCGGTACAGCCATACCTGCCACAGGGCTGTGCACGAGGTTGAGGCGTGTCTCAAACGCTGTGGCCGGGAGACTCAATCAGGTGATGCAGAAGCACCTAGTCGGGCGTGGGGCAGCATTTGAGGTAGGTGATACATATTCGCGGAATGGGTCTGGGTGGGACTGGGCATAGGGGGTTATAGTACACACACGCGCAGGTCGTCCAGCCAGCAAAATGGAAGATGGCACGCCGGAGGGTCTAGACCTGGCTCAATGGTTGCTGCCCGTGGTTACTGTTGGCGGAGATGTTTATTAGGCCTCTCTTTATGGGGTGGTGGGACGGTGATGTCGGGTCCGTAGAGCCACGTCTGGTCATGGTGCAACTGGAGGACGAGAGCGCGAACCTCGTTGGCGAGACCAATCACGTCGAGACGACCTGGATTCGGTCTGGAAGCGAAACCGAATCTGGAAATAGTTCGGATCGTAACGTGCGGGGCCGGGGGGGTGGTGTTGAGGGTCACACTGACTACCGCGTACCGGTAAAGCGTGGTGTGCTAAGCGGTGGTTGGCCACAATATCGTTCCACCAGTGAGTGACGAGCTGGCGTCGCAGAGGCCGGCCGTGGGCCAGACACCCTGAAGCATGAATACTGTCAATGGAGAAGCATTGTTACGGCCTACATTGAAGTCTACTACGTTTCATACAT
The DNA here is from genome assembly GCA_000800745.1 of Diaporthe longicolla. Classification (NCBI taxonomy): domain Eukaryota; kingdom Fungi; phylum Ascomycota; class Sordariomycetes; order Diaporthales; family Diaporthaceae; genus Diaporthe; species Diaporthe longicolla. The sequence continues at coordinate 138,898 of JUJX01000130.1, read as the reverse complement.
GAAGGAAGCCGTGCTGAGAGAAGACGGCATGCGGGTCGAATGTATCCCTTGCCCGTAGAAGTTGGCTCCTTGTGTTCCCTAAAGCACTGGCCGGGACAGACGAATAAAATGATTAGGGACCAGAGAGGTGGGCTGTAGATACGGCACGACTCAGGTAGCACGACCAAGCTGTCACACCCACCCAGTCTCATGGATTCATTTGGCCAGGTCGTGGGGGTGGGAGACGGGGTGATTGCTTTATAAACAAGCTGCTCTCACCTCGCCGTCGGTCTTATTGCATAACCCGCCCTCTGTCCCCATTCATACTACTTGTGCCACCCAACCACGTCCACTTGATTCCGTGTAATTGGGCTGCGATACCATACGAAGTATAATCTTGGAACGCGTACTGTGATACAATCCCGGGCTGTATCAGCCAGCTGGCGCAAGGGAGGCCAAACACCTGGAATAACTCACATGAACATAGGTACCTAAATGCCTTGTTTTCTGGGGCATGTTATCTTCGAAACGCCTGCAAAGCAGGTACCATACATAATACATGTGTGATGGACCCATCCTGGACACGAACCTAGCCCAGCTGCATGCTGTCTCAGACAAATATGTCCCCACCAGGCACAATGACGTCATTCCAGGCCACGGCGAGACTGCTGCTGGTATATACGATGCCCAGGCCGGAGTTAGATCAAGTTGTGGGCGCTATCTGGTATGAACCGGTGGGAAGAGGAATTGTCATCCAAACCTGGGAATTCTGTGTGGTCGATCCACTGGATGCTCATCACAGATCTTATAGCCTGTAGAGGGCGGCCGTTGTGTGCTGCATCCGGGTCTCACCTGGGCAGCTGTGCCTTTCTTTATTTCTGCTTCTCCTTAGGCGTGGCGCAGGGGAAGTGCAACACATGTCTTGTGAAACTGCACTGTGAATCTGCAATATTTTACATAAGCTCCAGCCAGGTGGGTCATCAGGTGAACAGGCGCGGTATTAGTGATTTCCCGCTCCCGGTGCCTAAACCAGAGTAGGGGAGTCTGCACCTACAGTTGGTCTGATAGAGAGTCCTGAAGTCAAGCAGCAGCAGGCTGCGCATCGACTCCCGGGCATTTACTCCGTACGGTTGCAAAGATCAGTCAGTACCTAGACTCAGCGAACTCAGACTCTCCAGTGCCGCCTGAATCCCGAATTCTATACTAAGTTACTTGTAAAGTACTACCCTAGCTTACACTAGGGCCCCCCTTATTTTCTTATTAATAGTCCTATCTACTAAGTATTTAATATAATAAGAGAATTCTATTAGCTATTATTATACTATAGGGGGAGAGGAGGGGTTACTATCTATAAGTCTAAGTCTAAATAGTACTAGATTATAAGTAAAGGTAGTAGCTAAAAAATAGTTTAATATATTAATATATAAGAAAGTAATTTAAATACTATAAACTTTAGAATAGTATTTACTATATTATATCTAACTTAGCTTCTAAATTTAACCTATTTATTACTAAAGGTTTAGTTATAAAATATATATTTATATTCTATAGCTACTAGATAATATATAGCTACTACTTAATATACTTATATTACTATACCTATATAGTATATATATATTATTACCTTCCTTTAACCTACCTACCTCCTCTTTATCTAAACCCCTTTTATTATCTTAAGTACTACTATCTCTACCTAAATAGCCTAGTAGTAATCTAGTAACTCCCTAAGTATAATAGCTAAGCTAATCCTTTATAGACCTACTAAATAATCTCTAAAGGAATACTATCCCCTTTAGTAGCTAACTAAATAACTTACTATCTAATAGCCTTTAGTTTAATAAAGAACTATTTAGAATACTATATTATACTTTAAATATCTCTCTCTATAAAGTAGGGATATATAATAGTAAGGATAGTTTATTTAATACTATTTCTAATCTTAATAATATAAATATTAAGAACTAAGGATTAGTATTTAATAATTTAGTATTCTATATAGGTATACTATAATAGATAAGATAGATATAGTTAAACTATTCTAAGAAGTATTCTTATATTAACTTTCTTTATATATTAGTTAGCCTAGGGGTATATATAGATAAATAACTAGAGGATTATATTAGTAATACCTATTAGAATACTTTTAAGCTAGTAAGTTAGATATTAGAAGACCCTATCCTAATACCTACTATCTAGGAAGCTTAGAAGTAATAGTATACTCCTATTTATTTAGTTAATAATCTAGATATCTTCTATATATATAACCTATAGTAAGAGATTTATTAGTTTATTAGTAGAGAATTATTTAGTATAGGTAACTTTACTAAGTACTTTTTAAACTATCTAGCTAAATTAATTAAGGATATAATAGATATATAGTAGCTAGAGTTAGAAATTAGCTAATATAGTATTATACTTAATAGAGATATCTTAATCCTATCTAATTTACTTAAAACTCTCCTTTACTATTATAGATTAAGTAAGTAAAGATAATAACCTAGGAAGAAGGCTATTTATCTTTATAACTAGTAGGTTTAGGTTATTACTATCTTTATTATTAGGTTATACTTACCTTAGAAGGGAGGATTCCTATAGAATATACTTAGATAGTATCTATAGTTATCCTATATACCTTATAGGGTTATTAATACTTTTAATAGCTTTAAAATATATAATTTATATAATATTATTAACTAATAAAGAAAGAAGGCTTCTAAGATTATAAAAGTATATTAGTATAGCTACTACCCTAGCTATAGCTATAGTATAATTAATACTAATATAAGTAATTATTAAGTAAGTCTATAATAACCTATTTAGTATTATTATATATAATAACTTTAACTTTTAAAAGATCTATTAAGATATTTATATAGAGTACTCTATAGTAATATACTACCTTATAATAATAATATTTTATTTTATACTATCTATATATTTAAACCCTAATATAGGTTTCTTAGACCTTATATAGTTAATATTCTACCCTACTATCCCTTTTAATTATAACTAGTTATAATAGTTTATTAAGCTACTATCTAATAATTAAAAACTTACTAGCTATATTATATAGGATATAATATATTATATATTCTTTAACTATTTCCCTATATAAATATTTAAGAAGAATAAGATAGTTTCCTTATAGGATATTTCTTATTTAAGGGTAGAGGAGGCTATTATAGATAAGATTAATAGTAAAATCTTTAAAACTATAAGTAGTAAGCTAGTATTTCTAGGAATTAATATTATCTTAATAGAAAATACTTATAGTATTATACTTTTAATAGTTATTACTAATAAGGGTATAATAAGTAGTATATATAAGGTATATAAAAAAATATTTTAGAGATAGTTTAGTAAAAAGTACTAGAGTTAAGAAGATACTAACTAGCTATAGTAAGAGTTAGCCTCTACCTATTTATATCTTATATATAGTAACTAAAAAACTATATAGTTTATATAGAGTATTAAAGTATAGTAGAGCTTTAGCTATAGTGTATTCTCTTACTAGTAATAGCTCCTCTCTATACCTATACTTTAGTATACTAAATAGATATATATAAAGCTTATTATATTATAGTTCTAAACTATTAGTAGTTTTAAAGACTTAATAAATTATAATAATTATATTATACTAAACTATAATATAAAGTTCTTTAGTTATTAAAGATATATAAATAATATACTTAATAATATAAAGTATTACTACCTTTTCTTATTCCTATATTATAACTTTTAGAGGTATATAGTAGCCCTAGTTATTTACTAGATAGTATAGCTTAGGATAGTTAAGCTACCTAACTAGCTTAGTATAGCTATAGATAGTGCTATAGCTATAAGCACTCCTTAGTAAAATATTAGCTAAGATAATAACCTAAGTAGTATATTTAAAGATTCTATAGTTACTTAGATTATTAATAGTATACTAAAGGCTATAACTAGGTAGTAATAGAATAGTATTATAGATAGTATTATAAAGGAAAACCTATCTCTATACACCTAGTATAGGGTGCCCTTATCTATAGAATTTACTATTTAGCCTTTAATAGAATATATAGATATATAGTTTAGGAATTAGTATTATCTATTATAAATAATCTATATATTAATCTACCTCTACTATACTATCTACTATAATAATATTAGCCTACTCTAATAGCTAGTACTATACCTTATCTTAATATTTTATAAAGCTAGTTACTTTAACTATAGTAAGCTAATACTTTATTTCTTATAGCTTCTATACCCTAAAGTTAGTAAAGATACCCTAATATATATAATCCTAAGTAGTAGACTTATTAAATATATAGTATCTAGTAAATTTTAGAAGCCTATTAACCTATTTTTTAAATATATAAATAGTAGCTTTATATAGGATATCTAGATATATAAGAATTTAAGCTATAATATAAAGTATACTTTTATTATTAATACTCTTACTATAATGTTTTTAACTATAGTTAAGTATGCCTTTAAGTATAATTTTAGATAGAGTAATAGTAGTTATTACTTAGTAGCTTCTATTATATTAGAAGTCTAAGTACTAGTAAGCCTTCTAGTTAATAAAGGTGAGATATTATACTACCTAGAAGCTATAAGATAGAACCCTATAGTATATACCCTATTTAAAGCTAGGGACTTTATTAGTAAGGGTATAGGTATTATATAAAGTAAGGTTAATAACTTTAATTATATATATATTACTTCTAATAATAATCCTTACTAGTAAGTATAATAGGATACTAATTTTAAGTACTTTAATTACCTTTAGAAAAGTAGTAATTTAAATATTACTATAGATTATAGTAAGCCCTTAGACCTCTAGATAGCTTCTATTAAAAAAGACCTATTTAATATACCTAATACTAATAAAGATATTAATATTATAGTATAGTTATACTTATTAATATCTATAAGTAGATAGGGTTCTAACTTACTATAGGTTTCCTTATTTATAAGCTCCTATTTTTTTTAAGTAAGTTTTTATATTACTTAAAGGAAGGTATAGCTATTATAAAAGTTATAGCTATAGAGGTTACCCTAGGGACCTACTAATTACTAGCGCGTTTTTACTAATATAAACTATATAGCCTATATTAACCTACTATACCTACTTTATTATTTAACCCTACTTCCTTCCTATATACTTCCTAACCTACCTAGTAGACTCTTTATTAACTAAGCTATCTCTACTTACCTATTATAGCTCTTATCCTCTTTTAATATTAAATATTACCTATTACTTATATCTACTTATTATAGTAGTTAAGTATATTAACTATATACTACCTACTAATTAGCTATATAAGCTATTTATTAGGGGTTTAAATTTTAATAGTATTTATAATATTATCTATAACCTTAACTTTATTAATAGTAATTTAATACTTATAAAGATATAGTAGATTATAAGTATACTCTTTAAGAAGGACTAGTACTTACTCTACCTTTATATATAAGATTAATTACCTACTAGTAAGATAAGCTACATAGATATCCCTACCTCTCTCTATAGGCTATTTATATATATATATATAATATTAGCTTTAAAGACTATCCTCTCTCCTAATATTAGATTTAAGTAGTAGCTTTTCCTTATATAAGTAATAGTTAATAAAAAGTTATAGTTCTAGTAGTATAGGGACTAATATCTTCTTCTAGAATATAGTAAGTATTTATATACCTTAATATATTAATTTATAGTACTAACATTCTATAGCTATACTTACCTCTATAGCTATACCTACTTCTCTATCTACCTTAAATTCTATAGTTATATCTATAATTAAACCTACTTCTATACCTACTTTAAAGTCTATAGTTATATCTACACTTAAACCTTAGTCTACTAGCACCCTATCCTAGGTATAGTCTAGCTTTACAGCTATTAATAGGCCCCTAGTATAAACTCTAGCTATATCTACCTCTACCTCTACTAGTACTTACTTAGTAATATATACCTATAGCTAAGCCTTACCTATTAAAAGCTTAGTATTATTTAGTCTTATACTTATAATATATTAATTTAATAGTACTACCCCTTCTAGCTTTATTAATATAGAGTTACCTAAGCTATTTATTAATAATAACACTACTATAGTTATAGGTAAGGCTAAGGATTAGGAGGAGGGTTATATTAATAATAGATTTTATAAGCTCTATAAATACCTATAGTATTAATCTTCCTACACTAGGGGCTGTACAGCTATAACTATATATAAGTCTACCTACTTATAGCTACCGTTAGCTCCTATAGCTACTAATATATATTATAGCTACTAGCTACTTAGATACTACTACTAAAGATAACCTATTTATAACCTTTTAGAGGTTAGTGGATTGTATAGAGGAATAAATAAGTTATAGATAAAAGATAAGGGATAAAAGATAAATAATAGGGGTAATAAAATATATTTAAATATTCCTTAGTACTTATTATTATTCTATCTAGCTTATTTTAAAAGGGAGAGTACCCTCTTATTTATATTCATTTTTAAACTAAATAGAATATTTAAGAATTATTTAATTAATAATCAAGTAATATTTATTAGCTAATAATTAGCTAATAATTATATAATAAAGAACCTTGTCGAAACTAATTAAATAGACTAGTGTGGAAGAAGGAGGGATATAGTGTATATATACTCGTGAAAGTCTTCTATATAGAAGGTTCTAGAAACCCGCTTATATAAGCTAATTACATAAGCATATATTATAGGGTTATATAATAGTATAAGTTATTAGTATACTAAATATATAGCTTATAGCTAATTAGCCTTTATAATTAATAAGTTATTAATGAAAGAAGTTTTATTTATTATATAAGTAAAGGGCTTTTATTTTATTTTATTATTAAGGGAGATTTTTATTATATAAGTATTATATATATTTATAAATCTTATTTAATATAGTATTACGTAAGCTTATTTACTTACGTAATATCTTATACTCCCCCGTAATTCTTATATTTATATAAGAATTAGTCGTTATAATTATAAGTTATATTATTATTATTATATTTATTTTATTCGGCCGATTATTATTATTATTATTATTATTATTTATAAGTTATAAGTTATAAGTTATAAGTTATAAGTTATTTTATTTTACTACATCTTTATTTTATTTTATAATTTTTAACCTAGGTTTATTTATTAATATTATTATTATTTATTATTATTTTTATTTATTTACTAGCAAAATCCCCTTATTTATTTATATAGCGTAGATAATTATTCTATATATATATACGTCTCCGTACGACTTATAATATATATAGTACGTAAATGCGTTTCTATACAACTTATATTACGTTATTTTATTATATAAGCTTCTTATTTATTCCCTACTAAGTATTATTATTATTATTATTATATATATCTTTATATATATAATTATAAGGATCTTTTAAGTTATTAGATATATTAGCTATTTTTATTAATTTTTTCTACTAGGGATTAAATAGATTTTTAGTTAAAAAGTCGGCTAATTATTCCTTAATAGGTATATATATAATATTTACTTTATTATCATTTATAGCCTCCCTAGTATAATAATAAATTAGGTCTATATATTTAGACTATTTATAAAATTTAGGATTATTAGCTAATTTAATAGCTAATTAGTTATCTACTATTATTATAGGTATATTAATCTTATACCCTAATTCTAAGCTATTATTAAAATAACTAAATAAGTTATTTAAATAAATAGCTTCTTTTACACCCTCTTTTAACGCTATATATTCAGCCTCACAACTACTAAGTACTATAGTCTTTTATAGTTATGAATTCCAGCTAATAACGTTATTATTAGCTATATTATTATTATTAATATTAAAATTAGATAAACTAAATAAATAACCTATAGTACTACACCTATTAGGTAAATTATTAGCCCAGTCAGCATCTATATAGCCTTTTATTATAAAATTAAACCTTAAATAGTTATATATAAGCCCTAAGTTAGGGAATTTCAATAGGTATTTAAATATATAATTAATAGTATTAAAATACTCTAAATTAAGATTAAATATAAATCTAGAGTAATAATTAACACTATAAGTTATATTAGGTCTTATTTTTAATACTAAATATAATAAAAACCCTATTTTCTTTTAA